>JAIGNY010001918.1:262500-365000 GCA_020152595.1 Chiridota heheva | reverse complement strand
ACAGACTTAGGCATTGTATCTACATTTGCTCATATCACTTATCTATTGAGTTTAAACTGAACTAAGGTTTCAAACGAAATATTGATACCCCGGATAGGAAACATAAGCATCATGATGTTAAATATTTGTGGAATGAGGAAAAGAAAGCTAATTTTGTTTTGAAATGGTCAGATAATGATGTCACTGATTTAATAAATAAAGCCGACCGTGCAAAGCTGACCATGCATGTGACACAGTTATTAACGAGGCAGTTGCTTCTATTAAAAAGGCATTCTGTGTAGTTGCAAGTAGGCATATTAAGAAAGGCGACACTAGTTCACAAAGTTGGTTTGAATGTGAGTGTAAAGACGTAATTACTCTTACATGGTTTCTTCTCAAAATAAGAGAGAGTATTAAAAAATCAGAAACGGTTATTGCATGCCATTGAACAGAAAAATACAGGTTTGTTCTGGTCTTTGATTAAGAGTAAGAAAGACATGTACATGTATGTTAATATCCCTATAGATAAATGGCTGTCACATTTTTCAGATGTTTTATGTGATGATCCTGTATGCAGAACAGTCCGATACTGATGTTTTAAAAAGCTTTCCTTTGTCCAATGATCAAACGAACTTAATTGCAAGTGTTAATACAGTATGTGTATACAAAAAGAGGATATTGAAAATATAAGGGCTCTACGTGAAGGTAAAGCACCTGGTCTGACGATTCCTGCTAAAGTTGCTACAAAGATGATTGTTTTATACAAGCTTTTCAATGTATTGTTTACGAAAGGTCTTTTCTCCCTCAGATGGAAATCGAGTGTTATTATACCTATTTATAACAGTAGAAGAGTTGGTGATCCAAAACTACCAAGGTATTAGTTTGGGAAAAATTTCTATGAATGGTATCTTAAGTGTCGTCTTTAAAATCGGCAAATAATTATTCAACCTTTTTCTGTTTTAGAGCTTTTTTGACGAAATTGAACGATAAGTAGCTGTATTTCTTTGCATAATTCAAATTATTCTTGTACTTGTATTTCCTTGATCTGCTAAAATTTAATATGGACCCTGCATATAAATTGCAAATGCCATTGCAATCATTATCAGGTGGTAGTCACATGACTATTATTTTTTAACATCTTCAGAACAAACTTAAATGTTGTAGAGTGTGAAGAACAGACAGAAAAAGTGTGCCAAGAATCATCAGATTTTGCCTACCCTGGATCATATTTTGTCCAATTTTTGATCGCTGGAATGTAGAAAGAAGTTGGAGAACTGTTTCAGTGCAAAGCTGGACACGTAAAAGACAGGTAATTTGAAAGAGAACTTAGCCCGGAAAACATCGCGGAACATTGTAACTCAGTTAGAATGAAATGTAAAACATCGCTGCATAGGACTTGAATAAGTCCATCAGGCCGTAGATCAGAAACTAGGGATGTGCATTTTTGTTTAGTTCAGTAAACAATAAACGATCCATTTTTTCAAAATTTATCGTGTACACACACCGAAAATACAACAAATTTAGGAAAAAATTTTGTGGAACTGGTTCTATCCTGACAATAACCACAACATAAACATTGCAATCACCAGCCAAAAAATAAGTAAAAATGTCACAAAACTTGAGTAGGGGCCTGTATTAAGTCTTCAAATTACTGTACCTGTAAGTAGTGCTTACACCGGTATCCGAAATATCCGGGAAACCCGACCGATTGTGTTGTTACCCGGTTCAGAAAATACAACCCGGGTATGGATTTTCATAAAATTGCCAATTGCAGACTGTTTCTGTTTCAGAATTGTATGTAAAAAGGGTCAATCTTAAGTTTACTAACAAGAATTATAAAGTGTTGAGTTTCCATTCTATTCCAATGCAATACAATAAAATGATAAAAATACTGTCACAGATCGCAGAAATTATGTTGAACATGCAATGTGGCTAGTAACGTATGTATACTAGTAGTACTACATGCACTAGTAGCGCCAAATTTAAACTCTCTAAACTTTGGTGTAAAAAAAAAAAAAAATCAAAACCAGCCTGCAACAAGCTGTGTATGTAGCATGCTGCAGAAAAAATATATTGCTTGTACATTACCAAACTATTTTAAAAGGGTGTCTGCTATTTGCTGAAATAAAACGTAATACCTATTATAAACCCATCACAAGCTGTGTTCAAATGAAATTGTTACTTGTTACTGAGCATGCACATAACAGAAGCGTGGAACCGTGTATTATTCCAGAATACCAAGTGACTCGTCCCATAAAATTTTGAGAAAGTGAGTATGTTATTATTTTATGGTATTTTATGAATACAGGTAAATAAAAGAGACAATAAACATTTGTATTCTATTTCTTTATTTATAAAAACAAAGGTACGATTGAAAAAAAAGAAATATCAAAAGATTTTATACTAAAGGCCTATACTAACTTCCGGGCACGTCTGATACCCAGATACCTGACCAATAATGCATGTCAGGTACCCGGTCCGATTTTTGGACCCGCTGCAAACACTACCTGTAAGGCTGAACAAAGTTGTCACCATCGTTTGAACACGCTTTAAACAGATGCAAAAATAAAATATCTGTTAATAAATTGCTGTATTTTGCAAACATTTTGAGATGTGTGCAACACTTATGACTATGCCGCACAAGTTTCAAATGTGTGCTACCAGACACAGTAGCTTACTGTATAAAAAAAATATTTAAACCCAGTGTCATTTCCAACTGTACTGTAATTGATCAACTGTCTTAAAAACATGGCTGCTCTTTGCAAACCACCCTAAAATCTTGGCAACTTCGAAACATTTTGTTCATTCATTTTTCTTTTTTGCACAATTTATTCGGCTATTTTTGCATTTATTTGTGTTGAAAATAACAATTAATGTTTTTTTATTCCTGTATTTCTGGGTCCGTTTTACAGCTTGTAAAACAGGCACTATGCCTAACAAGAGTGTATCCTAGCATTGTTATTTGGGCCTAAGCCTTTAGGCCTACATCAAGCTTTAAGTAGCTTAAAATTTGATGAATCAAAGTAAAAGATTAGTGGGAATTCAACACTGGCATTAAAAAGGATTTAATTTTTTGTTGATGGTTTGTTAAGCTTGTATTGTAATATCATTGATTGTTGTGTGTGTGAATTGTATTGATTTGAAATGCAAATTTAAAGGTATTGTTGGAAAATTGATAAGGGACTATCTAGGTGATTTTCTGTGTAAATGAAACAAAATTTGTAAACGTTAAATGATGCTTTTGATCGTGTACACAATAATTGGTAAACGGTCGCATCGCTTTCAGAAAGGACAGCAATTAGTGAAACGTAGCCAACAAGAGAGAGAAAAAAATAGATCAGTTGGGAAGTAAAAGGCCCGGAACGGGGCATATGACAAATAACTAACTTGTTAGGCCTAACGACGTACAGTAAGCCTAACAACGTTAGGCCTATAAACGGCCTAACGTTAATGACGTTACACAATTAATGCCTCAACTCACCATCTAATCCTTCCAGCGCAATCTCCTCCAAACACTGGTCAATAAGCTCATCCATTATGACTTAATTTTTTGATAGAAACTGTATTTCATCATGATCTGAAACAATGAAGAAATAAGATGTTTGAAGTGGGCGAAATGACTATAAAATAGACACTATTTCGCGGAACTACTCTGTTGGTAAAACTAAAAGTGGTATGGTAATTGAATCATATCACTGAAAATTCCAAAATCTAAACACTAACGTTAGCAATTACTTGGTATCTTGGGACATTTATGTTGTAATTCGGAAAGCAAATTTTAAGAAAAAACTTACATCAACTTAATAGCTCTACGGCAGACCAAAATCAGCAGCCTGGCTACACATTTCGGCCTCTTCTTCTCTATTTCTGCCTATCCATCGTCTTTTTTTGTTTCTTTCTTATTTTAATTTTTGGGGTAAAAGATGTTTACTAGCCTAACTAAATTATAGAGCAGCAAATTCAAAATGATTTTGTTTTTTCACCTTTCTCTCTTTCTCCCACGGATCGAGCACATTGATCAGCGGCTGTTTCGATTAGATGCCACGGATATCTGATTTGAACAAGAAAAAATATAATGCGTGCAATGTGTAATATTTTCATAGGTGCAAAATATCAGGGCCATAAATCATGGGGAAGAGGATGGACACACTTTGAAACAGAGTTTAAGTGTTCGGAAAACATGTTTCCTCTACTGGAGGAATATTTTGTGGAAAAATTAGGGTGTTTGCACATTTGCTTAAAATGTGCATATTAAACAGTTTATGCTATCCCCGTGGTCTTACCGGATTGTACAGCAACTTAAATAATGTTGCAGGCGTCCATATATCTTTGGTATGGTTAAATTAATAATTATATTCTGAAAAGTGGATAAAATCTAATTAATTAATTATTCTCTTTCTTGTGGAAAGAAGGTGTTGGGTTGTAAAATACTGTGTGTGGTGGGGGAGGGGAATGTGTGTGGGGGAGGAGGCCCAGTGGTAACAAATGAATGGGGACAAATTTGCATATCTTTTAGTCAGTAGACAAAGATGCATTTTAAGAAAAGTGTTAACATTACAGTGTACTGTTTACATGGCATACTTTGAGCAACAATAAAGACTAAATCAAGAATCTGAAACATTTTTTTTTTAATTTGGGGGTCCCTACCGCATACCCCCTCCTTAACCTCACCTCTTCCCCCTCCTCGTGGCCACGTCACTGACAATCATTGATAAATCGGATTAGGGCAAAAGAAATGAAAAACATATTTTTTAGTAGTAAATTGTCGCTTCCAAGATTTAGTGCAAAATTAAAGATATAAAATTGGGACTTTTACCAAAATTTTAAGGTTTATCTGACGATCATTCAGTCTCCTATGCAAACATAAAAAAAGTCAAAATAATACGTACGGCACAATTTTTAATTGTTTTTGAGTTTTTTTACTTGGGGCCCTTCCACTTGGGGGCTGGGTTGGGTCAGGGCTCTGGGCTGGGCAGGGGAGGGAGGCGGTAACTTTCTTCCCGACTCGAAAAAAATTCACGAAAAAACGCACTGAAAATGTTAATAAATACTTTAACTTGAGCAGTATAGCATAACAGAGTCTTTGGTTTATGAGGGTGGGCGGGGGGGGGAAGGGGAGGAGCAGCAAATAGATGAGGTGAGAAAATAGGGGCACTAAAATGCAGTAGCGTAGCAAGGGACATCGGGGCCCATTGCAGACAATCAAACCCGGCCCCCAAGGAGAATCCACATTCACCATGATGGTGGGGCTGGGTGGAGGAATTTTTGTTATATTCGAAACCCCCAAACGCTTGGACTTGGCACTTTCGGGCAGATTCCCTTTACATTTTTTTCCGTTTGATATCAAATCTATCATTTATCTTATAGTTTTCAGTGGGACCGGTTATGGTTGAAGGGTCTATCATTAAGAGACAGAAATGAAGTCTCAATTTATTTATCTTTTTTTGGTGGGCCCAAGTTATGATTTTATGATTAAAATGCCCGTCATGGTAGATTGAGGGACAGAAAGAAAAATCGGTCCTAAAGAGTACACTGACCCTGTTTGGTTACTGTCTGTGACTTTTGAAAGTCAAGGTGCTTCACTGGCCTATAGCCGGCTTCAGCAGATAAGTGTTTATATATATGTATATATATATATATATATATATATATATATATATATATATATATATATATATATATATATATATATATATATATATATATATATATATATATATATATATATATATATATATATATATATATATATATATATATATATATATATATATATATATATATATATATATATATATATATATATATATATATATATATATATATATATATATATATATATATATATATATATAAAACAAAATAGTAAAAAATGACAATATTATTTTATAAACCAAATATATAACTATATAAGAAGGAAACAGGAGTTTTCGATATTTGGTTTATAAAATAATCTGTTGGCTAGAGACATTGTCATTTTTACATTTTGTTTTGTTTGTAATGGCCAATGCACTTATCTTTTATATATATATATATATATATATATATATATATATATAAGTATATATATATATATGTATACATTTTGTATGGTACTTGCCCTTGGGGCTCACGCCTGGGTGTGGCCGCATTGGCCTAGTTACACCACTACTAAATTGCTCTCAATGTTTGTGGAGCCAAAGGCAGCATTGCGTATACGTGTAAAGGCGTGGGATCCCGCGGTCAGCTTGAGGGCTCTGGTGTGGCCCAGTAAATTTATTGTAGGAGTCAAGGACACTGAGGAGACGAGGCAAGATTTTTGTTTTGGATGATTCCGTTAAATCACTGATTTAAGCAGTACATCCGACTTTGAAATTTCATATTTTTGCCCGATTAGGGTCAATTCCCGTCAACAGGTGGAAGCTCCCCCCTCCCAGCCCCTGCCTCGTATACGGCCATGACTGCATCAGCACAGACACAGCGTTTATGGCATCGTCGACGTTGGTCATAATCTTTTTTTCTTTGATAGTATATTTTAAATTTTAGGGTGTATCTTTAAAAAAAACAAAAAAAAAGGTGCCATGAAATCAGAAGAAGGATGAAATTACAACATATAAATAGAATTACTTTTGCATAAACTTTTGACTACTATCTGCCTATACATGTATAGTCTATATAGCACACCACATCAAAGCATTATGCATTTGCAAGTATTTAAGCAAGTCGAAAATCACAGAGCTTCGGGTGCTTTGACCACTGAGCTCCATCAGGGGTTTCCCTAGGTGGGCCCTGGACTTCGTTCTCACAACCTTAAGGCTTAATTTCATAGCCATTTTCATTCTCCTTTCCGCCCCAATAGTTTTTGTTCCATCGCCACTGGCCAGAACTGTCAATTTGGGCGAAATATATCAAAGTTTGAATGACATGCACTACTTAAAACAGGGTCCTTTACTAGCCATCTTACAAAAATTGGGTGGGCATGTGCCTTCAGTGATCACTCCTTCCCCCTCCCCTCCCCCTACCCTGCCCCTCTCCAAACACATCTCCCCTCCCCTCCCCCTGCCCTGCCCCGCTCCAAACATATGTCCGGAACGCAAACACACCATTGTTGCGATAACGAATAATTTATCAAACAAAAAGCAAATAATTTGCATGAATATTCGAATACAATTTGCTTACAGTCCATTTACAACATCTGATTAACCCACTTTATTAGGAGATTTCGCAAGACTCGAGCACCAAATTTCATATTTTTTCCCATTTTTTAAGTCCGAAAAAGTCTTCCGCAACCCAATGAGTTTAGTGATCTATTGTTACCTGCTGTGTATCTTTTTTTTCTCTTTTTCCATCTCGCGAGCAGGCATTTATACTATCCTAAAATATATTTATAATTTTTGAAATAATTTTTCAAATATTTAAAAATTAACGTAATTTTTATTATTTTTATTACAAATAATATTTTTAATTAGATAATAAATATATATTGATGTAAATAAAATTATTCATATCGCTAAATTTTTTTTTAATTAACTAAAATACAAGGTCATGTAGGTACACATCGCTCCATCCAACACAGTCAGTCCAAGCTCTGCGCCAACGTACTGTGCCGCAGTGTGTGTATGTTTTATGCCTATGCGGAGAATTACGTACACATACAGTGTACGTGCATGATTTAAAGTGTCGTTGTCTGTGGGGAGCAAAGATGGATTCCACCGGCCAGCAAAACCGTCTAAATGCAGACGATATACGTCTTATTTTTGCAAAAAGTAGTGTTGTTATTAAAACTATTTGTGTCGGAGTCGTTTTAATGTATTTTATTTCCATATTTGTAGGCACTGAATCATGGTTAGAGTCCTTGGCAGTGACTCCGGGTTTGATATTTCCTCCTGGGTTTCGGATATGGAGTCTTGTTACACATCAATTCATTGAAATACACATTTGGTTCGTTCTCATTGACATAGCAGTTATCCTGTTCTGTGGAAAATTGCTTGAACCCTTATGGGGCGCATTAGAAATGCTTATATTCTTTGCAGTAGTCACAATTGGAACAGCTATCTTATCATCAGTGATATATGTTTTTCTCTATCTTACAACTTTCAATGTTGTATACTTATTTCATACGCATTTGTATGGACTGGTGGGGTACAGCACAGGGGTAATCGTTGCATTGAAACAGACAATGGGGGAGCAAGAGTTGTCACCCAAGGCGATCAAGCTCAGAGTGCGAGATTTACCGCTAATTACTTTTCTGGTTTCAGTCCTGTTACGAATCTTGGGCGTTGTGCCGGGAGCTCATCCGTGTATGGTTTCTACAGGTGATTGTCTATATGTTTTTATCATAATACACTCCACATTGGGTAAAAATTGCAGAATATCTGACAATTAAAAAAAGAAAAAAGAGCTTAATTAATCAATTAAGCTCTTAGCCAGCAATTGTTTGTACATTAAATTGTGGGATACTCTGCAATTTGACCACCTTTTCATTAAAAGCTTGTAATTCTTTCTTCAATAATATTATTACAGGTGATCCAAGCAGGCATGTAGCCAAGGTGGGAGCCCACCCCCTCCCTCTCCCCTCCCTCCCCCCTCTTGCTGAGTGTCAAGTTTTTGTGGAAAGTTAAAAAGTATATATATATTGTGATATAACGGTTATGCTTCTGAGTTTTTCTGCTTTATAATGTAGTTCATTTAGGTGGAAATTATTTTTCAGAAGAGGTTGGCTCCCCCTCCCCAGCCTAAAATTTCTGGGTACGTGCCTAGATCCAAGCAACTTTCCATTCAAGTGCATGAAGAACAACAAGCCAGCTTAATAAGTCTTTTTTTTTTTATAAACACTGCAGTACCACATGCAGGTATAGTCACAAAAATTGGAATGCAGTTCTGTAATGCAAAGTTTCTTAGATAATGTTAGAAACTTTGCATTAAAAAACTGCATTCCAATTTTTGATTAGTTATCATGATGTAGTTTATCAATATAATATTACAGGTACTTTCAATAAAGAAAAAGATTAGGCTGTGCTTGAATTTTCAATAATATTGCATGATTTTCTTTAATCAAATGAACTGTTAATTCTGTGTTTGATCTTCTAGGTTTTTACATTGTTTTGTACAAGTTTCCAAACTAATTGTGATGATTTGCTTCACTTGTCAGGGGTCGGATTTGGAATTTTTCAGTACTGTTCCATAGAACAGTGCTTTCTTCAAAAATTATTGTTCCGGATCAAATTTCACTGTTCCAACATTTTTGTTGATAAAAAAGCAAATTCCTTGCTTTAAATTGGACTTCATATACACCTTTTTTTGTCATAATATACAGTACTTGTAAGAGAAACAAAAATGAGTAACAGTCAGAAGGTTGCTGTGCACTTGTCAAAATTCTAAATCATGTAAGGCTGCAACACGTATTGTATGTATGAGGTAAATACATAACGAAACCCATCATAGTTGCGTTAGTTGACATGCAAATCAGTTGGCATCATCACAGGGGCATGGGGAGGGGGGGGCACATGTGTCCGAAAAAATCAACAAGTCTGTATCATTGTAGAATTGCACTGAAATAGGTTTGTAATCATCCTATTTCGTAGTTTAAAAAGCTGTGTATTGTACACATTCAGAGTCTTTTTTGTGCATGTACATGTATAACTTGAAAAATGTGAGGTTTCCTGGGATATCGCCCCTAGACCGCACAATGGTTTTTCAGTCTTTTTGGGCATCTAAAACCTAAAAAATGTGATGTTTCCCAGGGGTTTTACTACCTGGACCCCCACTAGGGTTTTTCCCCTGGACCCCACAAGGGGCTTTAAGGCTGGCCCCTTGACTTCATGCCCAAAAGGTTTGTATCCCTTAATATCAAACCCTGACAGCGCCACTGATGCAAATACAGTATCAGAGATGTGAGTAAGACATAAAGTATTCTTTTGAAGATTATAAATGTGTAGCACAAATTGTTACGTCTTTGGCAAACGGAGAGGGGGTGGGGGGTGGTCAATTTGACCATACCACATGCTGGAAAATATATTTTCCCAACAAACAAAAACCTAAAGGCAGTAGGGAGAATAATGGGGATGTTTGAACAAAAAATATGTCAGTGGGTAAATCTAACCTCTTCCGGCTGATTATTGAAGTTTTTCATGTGACACGGTCAATTTGACCACACCACCACGTAGTGGGAAATTAACCAAACTTGGGTTCACTCAACATTGTAATGAGGTTATGCATCTAATAACATTAATCTAATTACATGCATAGCAATGTTTCTAGTTATTCGTTCTACATATGGAGCACTTTTCAAGCAAGCATCCTTTTTCTTGAAATAGCACAATTCATGCAAGGAGGTACAGTATGGTACCTTGATCCTGGCCTTGATTCAAGCACTCAACTCAAGAACAAAAGTTTTAGATAGATTTCCAAATAAGCGGACGACAAGTGTATATAATGCCATAATTATAATGTCATGGGAAACAATATCCCCCAACAAATATTTTCTCATGTACAATACTGATAGCAGGTAAGCTTAGCCCAGGGTCCTGGTAGCTGTTATTTGAACAGCTCTGTGGTAAGCCTGAGAGGAAACTGTTTCCCAGGTACATGTGGTACGTGTTGGAATGCTTTCTACATGGAATGTGTATTGACATACTTTCAGCGGTAGTGTTTACATGGATACCCGAAATATCTGGGTACCCGACCGATTGTGTTGTTACCCGGTTTCGAAAATACAACCCGTATGGATTTTCATAATATTACCAATTGCAGACTGTTCCTTTTTCAGAATTGTATGTTAAAAAAAAAAAATCTTAACTTACAAGAATTATAAAGTGTATGTTTCCTTTCTATTCCAATGCAATACAATAAAACGATCACAAAATATTGTCACAGATTGCAGAAAAGATGATGAACAAGCAATGTGGCTACATGTAGTAATGTATATACGCTAGTAGTACTACATGTACTAGTAGCGCAAAACTTGAACTCTCTAAACTTCGCTGTAAAAAAAATATATATATCCAAACCAGTGTGCAAAAAGCAGTGTGTGTAGTATGCTGTAGAAAAAATATATTGCGGTTGTTTATTACCAAACTGTTTTGAAAGCGTGTCTACTATTTGCTGAAAAAAATTGTAACACCTATTATGAACCAATCACAAGTTGTGTTCAATGAAATTGTTATGTGTAGCTGAGTGTGCACGCAACAGAATCGTGAAATCAGTCAGTAATTCCCAGCATAGCGTTAATGAGGTGGAATCGTGTATTTAATATTCCAGAATACCAAGTGACCTGTCTTGTGAAATTTCGAGGAAGTTCGTATATTATTATTTTACGGTATTTTTTGAAGACCAGTAAATAAAAGAGACAAGAAACATTTGTATTCTGTATTCACAAAAACAAAGGTACGATTGAAAAACAAGAATTATCACAAGATTTTACAAGGTACACTGTTAGATTTTAACACATATACCACTTCCGCGAAAAATATTGAAAATGCTTTGTTGGTACATCGGATACTATTCAGCGTCCCATCTATGATTGATTGTGCCGGCAATTGCGGTAAAAGAAAGGTTTTTGATACTTTAAAAAATATTTGTTACGAGAGATTTTACTCTTAGAACACGTTTTATAAGCAGAAAACAATATATTGCAGGATGTTGATGCCATCCAGTATGTTTGAGAAAAACACTGTTGCTGCTTAAAAAGCACTGATATCAGAACAGTGGGAATTTCAACCCCTGTTTGTAAGACCATTTGTGACAAATTTTAATCTCTGATACTGGCTACTGGCCAGTCACAGACAATTTAGTGTGATGCATAAATACCATTTAGTATTATTAGTATTACACTGAGCTGTATTGTTTTAAGTCCTATTGGTAAAATGTTGATCCTATTGCAGTGTTTGACATTACATTAATTATGTATATTTGGATGAAATTTATACTGAATTTGTGATATTCAGCAAAATTTAAATGGTAATTTATAGTATTATTGCAATTTACCTAACAGTTGGTGCCCCATCACATTTAAAATCATGTCATAGTATCAGCTTCAAGCTGACACAGTTTGAATTTCCTGTTTCACACTTCAAAAAGATGTTCTGATAAGATTGAATATAGTGTACAGTATGTAAGAGAGATCATTGCCACAGTGAATTGTGAGATAAAGATAGAATAAATCTGTAGTTTAGTGATAATGTAAGTACACAAATTTGTAAAAGTTTCTTGAACAAGGTCCCCCAATCCTAACAAGAAAATTTGGTAATTGGTTATTTATCAATAGATACATGTAAGTAATACAGTCAAGTTTGAATCAATTTGTAGCACCTAAGGAAAAGGTGCAAAAAGAGAGAAAATTTGTTGTACAAGTACATACAAAATAAAGTTGAAACTAGATTTATAAAGGTGTACTCTAGGAAAGATTTACCTGTTAATTGCATTTTCACAATCCATACAGAGAGAGGCTCATAAGTGTGCTGTAGGCTATTCATGTTGTATGGACATTTATACAGTGGGATGGGGGGGGGGGGGTATGTTGTGCAGATCTTTTTGTAGTGCTTTTGGAACGTCTGTCTTGTATGGATGTATACAGTATGCTGTTTGCAGACTGTTGTGAGAGCACGAGAGTCAAAATTAATTATGAAATTTCCCATGGTTCTGAATAAAGGTATCAAAAATCTCCCATAAAAAATCACAACAGAAATAATATTAAAGAGGGAAGCTCGTCTCAGTAAAATTCGGTAAAAATGGGGGATACTATATTTTGACGTCACTTTCGCTTGTGGAGGCAAGATCCGATCCTTTGTCTGTTTGTACCACACAGTACAGCCAGACACTAGCATGTACGTTGTGTGTGCAGAATTACATACACAGCCCATTACGTTACTGTGACGAGAAATTTATTTGTTTTTTTCAATGCTTTTTTGTAAGAAAGCGAAAGTGAAATTTTAGTATTATAATACTACAATGATTGTCACCAAATGAAAATTACTGAGAAAAAAAAAGAAGAAGATGAAAGCAAAAAGTCAAAATAAACGATTCTACTGGGGCTTGAACTCACGACATGATTGGGAAAAAAACGTTACTTGCAATCGCCGCAACCAACTGGGCTATCTCATGAGGTGACCTTCAGTGCGTTTCAAATGATTATATACCTTCCAATACGAGACAACAAATTGCACAGCAAAATTTCAACCAATCAAAAAATTTGAAAGGAATTCTAAATATTGTGCACATATGACGATATCGCCTCTTTAATGTAGTGAATACATCTTTATATGCTTCCCTCTTTTGTAATTAATGTAGTATTCATTGCACAATTACATTGGGGATGTTTTTTTACCACATATACTATTGTTTACTCAAGAATTGTTTATTTTTCCCCCTCAAAATTCCTGATCTTTTGAAGATTTTTTTCCAGCTCAGTGAGAGCAGTATCTGGTCGTCATGCTTTGGTGTGTTTACACTTATGGGGCATTTATGCCTTGTGGACATCTTTGCTTTTAGAGTAGTAATGTTGTAGGGAGCATCTCTAGGGGCCTCTAAGCTCTGGAGGAGTGGATTGCACATCTAGGATCCCAAAGGTATGAAAGGTTACCTCTATATACAGTAACCTTTTGGGAAGATATTTATGTTGTACTTCCAACATATATTATGCAGATCTTGATTGAACCTTATATTTTCTTTATGATGAAATTAATCTAATAATTGAAGAGATATTAATTTATATGATATTTTCTTTGTCAAAATCAGGTTTGATGGTCAGTTGGGTATATTTAAGATTCTATCAAAAGCAGCCAAATGCCAATACCAGGGGTGACATGTCAGACAGTTTCAACTTTGCCAGTTTCTTTCCAGAACCCGTCAGGCCTCCAATAGCCCTAACAGCTAATTCAGGTTGGTAGATCATTTATTTTTTCAAAATGAAATTTAATCTGAATGCTAAAAAAGGACTTTTATCTCTCAAATTTTGTACTGATTAGTGGAGGTTTAAAAAAAGAAAGAAAGAAAGAAAAAAAAAAGACATTGCTGTAAATTTCACAGATTTGCAAAATGTAGAAAAGTACTATTGTTTCTTAGATTCTGGTATTTACTATAAGAGTTGAATGTTTGTTTCCCCTAAACTCTCCTTTCTCATGTTGCTCGCTTTTGGAAGAAACATAGGGAAAATGCTTTCAACATTAATCAAGTATTAAAGTGGGGATTTTTCCAAACTATTTTTGATCACAGTTGTAGACCCTACACAAAATCTATCCTCAAGGAGGACTAATAAATACTGTACCTTGTGACATGTTAACAATGATATTATTTTCCAAGATTGCATTATTTTCATTAAAAAAACAAAACACAACCTTTACCCTCTTACCATATGTGAAAAAACACAACGCTACGTATTAGAGGTTAATCAAAAAGAAAGCAATGGAAGGAAGATATATACCCAAGTACTCTCCCCCCCCCCTCTTCTCCCTCCCCCTTCTTCTTCCAGGACCTATGCCCACACAAACAAATTCTCCAAACAAATAGTAACCCTCTTTTGCAGAATAAACTGCTAAAATGATATCTGAGAATATTCTTCATCTGATTTCTTGCTATTATGGACTGAGTAGCTTCATGGATTATTTCTAGCTTTTTACTGGACCACACCATTTCAAAATTTAACCTGCTCTTGAAGTACAATATGTTTGTTCTACATGTACTTTATTATATAATAAGTAAGCCCTTCTGCCACACTAATGATCTGAGGTCTGAGAAATACCACTAAATAGCATTATGCTGAATCTCCCATTGCCCTGACATATTCATGGTTCCTATATCGAGGAGTGATAGGCTGGAATGGGATCCAGATTGAACTCATCTTCAGTTGAAAATTTAGCTACATTTAGCACAAAATTATAAGAATAGAATATTGCAGCTTCGTGAAGTAATTGTTGCTATGAGCTGATAAATTATTTTATGCTTTTAGTTGTCTACATCATACATGTATGAAGATATCTCAGTATGCTCTATAGGCCTAATACTCTATTACCCTATGCATCAGTGTTAACACTAGGACTTTTATTTGGGAGGCATTCACCCCCTGAATACTTTTTTCTTTTCTTTTTTCTTTTTTGGGTGGGGGGGGGGGAATAGGGGTGACGAATATTGAAGAACAAATGGTGGGACTTTGGAAAACTTCAATATCAAGATACAGTACTATTATAATGCTTTCATCTTTCTTTGCAGGAATTTCGCTCCCTAAATATTTGTGTGGGAATTTGACATTTTGGTGGGAATCCTGCAATCCTGACGCAAACACTGCTACAGTATGCATATCCCTGTCATGATTACCCTTTGTTATACATGTACTGTATCTATTTAAAGTATCTTTGCAATAAGAACTGACAATTTATCTCTGCTAATTATTGCATTGTTTCAATATTCAACTGTTTGTCTAATTTTACAGTTCACAGCTTCCTTGTAAAGATGAAAATTTGTAAAAAGCAAATAAGGAAGTACGATGTGGGAGCTCCGTCACCAATCACCATCACCCTCCCAGGGATGGATCCTTCCGATGCTGAGAGAAGGAGGTAAAATCATTTACTGCATTCGCTTTTCTGTATGTGCATGTTAGGGCTGTAATTATCTTCCATGACTTGTTTGTGTGTGAGAGGAGGGGGAAGGGGGTGCACTCAGACCCTCGCTTTCCCCTTTCAAAAAATGATCAAAATATTGATTTAAAGAAGCAAACAATGTAATTTATTTGAAACAATCACCTGAAATTGGGTTTGTGGGTGTGTGGTGTGTAAGAGGGGAGGGGGATACATCCATTCTAAATTTACAGCCCAGATAAATATCAATATTCCAGAAATGCCCATTTATTTTCAGCTTTTGGTGTGGTGTAAATTGAGCTGAGTATTGACCTTGACCAAGTACACAGTTTCTCTTCGATATTTTGCTTCTAAAACAAATGATTATGATCAATGATTAATGATTTCAACAAAAAATCAAGAAGTGAAAGCGAAAGTGGTTTTTAGGCTTATAGACATCTGATAAGCCTTTCTCTTGAGAAATTCTTTCCAGTGTGTAGAAATTGATTTTGGGTTAAGATAATGGGGATATATTTTTGTTGTACATGTATGCACATACAATCATGGAGGTATGGACTATCAATTTTTTAATATCCATACTTTTTGAGATCTGTTCTTTGCTGTTTGGAGAATTCTTGTATCAAAATTTTACCTGGAACCCATTCAAATTCAAAACAAAATCAGAAGTATTCTTATATCATGAGTTGGTGTTATCTTTTGAAGATTTCATAGATATGTTATTGATATTCTTGTGAAGAAAAAATATTGCAAACTTGAATTGTCTGAGGAGGGATGGTTTACCATCAGAAAAAGTTTTAATTGTGTCAGGGTATCTTAATTTACACTCATAGATGTTTCCTTTGAATAGTTTCCTGAATATTTCCTGGGCAGGAAAACTCATGATTGTAATGTTGGTTGTATGTCTGGGAATCTACTAGTGCTGTCACAACATGGCTCTATTACGTATCGATTATCATAGAGAAAAATATTGTGATATATTGGTATATCGCGAAACTTTTCAAGAAAACTGACTTACGACGCTAACGTGACTTCTTTTATGATGAATGCAAGAAAGTATGATTTGCAAATCTAGCAGACAAGATGCATGATTGCATTACTTTTATGTTCATAACGCATCACACATGTGTTTGGTACTTCAGCCAACGTGCCATGAGAGGCATGTTCTGGGCCAATTTTTCGTTCTTTTTACCAACTTACATCAGAGCGTGCACAGTGTGGGGTAATGGAGCAAAGTTTTAATTAGGTTTTTTTATTATGATATGTTCACGATATTTTTGCATGTTTTTAATGGCCTAAACTTGACTTTTAGATTTAATACCGTAACATTAGAATTGTTTACAAAAAGTTTGAAAATGCTCGGTTTGTTGGTTTAAACCCGGCGTTGTTATAGAAACTGCTTAGTTTTGAGAAAAGCCGAAACAGTGGAACTTTAATTCTATCATATTTTGTCCTGGGACTCTGTTGCTTAAAAACCATTGGATATGTCAGAAAAGTAATATGACAGAATCTAGTAAGGGTATTTTTAATATACCACCTGTAGAAAGTAGTAATTCTAGGAACTAACTCGTCCTTCACTTTCGTTTTTGGTATTTTATGTATGTAGCGTAACTAATGAATTTTTTCTTTCGTTTTCTTTTCTTTCTTTTTTCTCAATTCTTGTAACTGTGTAAGGGGGTACCTCACCTACAGATATATTCGTGTCTTCTGAGTGCTCCCCTAAACCAATTAACTTTGTAAATATGTCACTTTTGTTATATTTTGTATTATGGTTTGAAATAAAGTGCGATCAATCAAAGTTCAAGAAAAAATCATTCAAATAGTTAAAAAGTTAAATAAATTTTCTTTTAAATGTTAACAATTTGTTAAGAATGTGATGACGAGGGCTATCCTTCCATAGTAGACTTACTACACCAATCAGTCACTACTACACAAATTAGACAGGAGTTTAAACTTAAGGGAATAAGATTATAGAATGTTTTCTTTACCATGTTGTTTCTTTTAAAGTCCACGTTCATATCAGATAAGGTTACTTGACCACTGAACTAATCCTTTAAAGGTCAATGGTTACCTACAGCCTTTTAAAATTGAATTTTTATAATGTTGTCAGTTGCTGAGGTACCTTAACAGGTTTATGACATATGATTTGGAAACAGCTCAAATTCTTTACAGAACCCTTTCAATTTTGTTCCTGAATTTCAGTCATATAAAATAACATGCATAAATTCCTGCTAAATTTTAAATTCGGGTAAGTTTTGTCAGCATACAATTCCTCTGTCAGATTTGTCTGTTCTTTGATAAAGAATTGTGGTTGACATTCAAAAGCAAAATATTTATATATTAGCAATTTATCTAAAGATTGCTGTATGCATTTATAGACCATTGAAAATAATGATAGAGTTTACCTACATGTATATTTAGTGCCGTCATGACATGTCGATTATCGTGATATCTCTTTTCCCACGACATGAAATATGCCTCTCAACACATATCGTGATACCAAAAACTAATACAGAACTAAGAACTAATTTTTGCACAACTAAGCTTGGCTACTTTCTACGTAATGGTAGTAAATCTAAAAGTCAAGTTTAGGCCATTAAAAACGTGCAAAAATACCATGAAACATAAAATATAAAAAAAAAATTAAAAATTGTGCTCCTTTTACCTTTACCCCACACTGGCATGCACCCATGTACTGTAAGTTGGCAAAAAGAACGAAAAATTAGCCTAGGACATGCCTCTCACTTTGATGATTCATGGTCATGTTGGTTGAATTACGAAACATGTGTGTGATGAACGTAATAGTCACGCAATCATGTCGTCTGCTAGATTTGCAAATCATTTTTTCTTGCGTTCATCATGCAGTCAAAAAGAAGTAAAGTTAGTGATATTAACAACGTGTCAATGGTCAGTTTCCTTGAAAATTATCGCGATATACCAATATACTGTATCGTGATATTTTTCTCCACGATACTAATAGACCCATGTCGTGACAGAACTACCTATAATTTAGTAACAGCTCTTGAATTGTTTCCAACATTCTTTCCCCCTTTTCTCGCTCTCTCATGTCCTCTCTGCCCTATCTCTTGGACCTTAATTTTTTAACACCCTTTGGCATATTTGACTCTGGCTGTCCGGTGCTGTTAAACATCAACAAATTAAACCAACCAAATTTCTTTTGATGTTCACATGTAATTGCGGTGCTCTTGCGTACACACACTGAAAAATTGTACAACACATTCTTATCTGTATCTGTGGGATTTGTTCAGGCATAATTTCTTTGTATGATTTAGATTATGAAGTAGATGATGAATATTGATAGTTGCAAGGGTATTAAAATATCGTGAGGATTGGGATTTTTTTGTCCGTTGGTTCTTCGTCTTGATGATTGGGTGTTGAGTAGTCTTAAAGGTCTTGATAGGATTCTTTCTTAGTTGGGCACTTATTTCAAAGATAAAGTACTTTTAGATTTGATGAAATTATTTTCATGATCATCATTTTAATAAATTACAATGACATGGTTTGTAGGCAGCTTATTAAAGACAGTTTTAGAGACATCATTAACTAGTTCATTTGAAAATCTAGGGAATGTCATCAAAATAGCAACTAATTCTGCCAAAACACAGCAATGAGATAAGCTTTAATATTTTTTCTTCAGAGTATGATGGGCATTCCCACAAGCATAAATAGTGGTACTATTTACTTTAAATGGAAATTTCCAACCAGCAAGAAAAATTACTCTTATGGCTGTAATTTTTAACTTTGATGCTGAATGCTGTACAGTTTGATATAAATGTCACATGACAGTTCAGAGATAATCCATGTATGTGTTCTTTGCAATCCTGAGGAGAAAGAAGGAGGGGGGGCACTTTCATATGTGAGGTATGTGCCGCCCGAGCAGGTGCCTTTTTGTGCATTATTTTTGTAGTGCAGGTGTTTTTTGTTTTTTTTAATTTTCGTAGTGCAGGTCCCCAAAAATGCTGTATTACTCTGTTAATTTTGTACTGCTGGTCCATTTAAACAATATTTTCTTTGAATACTCGATACAGAAGGTATCAAAATTGACTATTTTGATACTGCAATTTCATACTGCAGTTACCAAAAAATCTGTCATACTGCGGGTATTGTTTTCGGTTGAAGGGCTGCACACCCCTACCACTTGTATGAAAGTGCCCCCTCCCCCCCTCTTTCTGGTTTTGCAATATACTTTGAAGGACTTTGATATAGAACTCAATTGTTCCATAGAGGACAAATAGAAGTTATCTGATGTATATTAAAAGTGCTCTCTGCCAAAAGGTGAGGGCGGATTTAGTGTGAGTCTCACACTAAATCGAATACCTTTTTGCGGTACAGAATTATATCAATATAACTTAATCCCAACCCTACAGTAGTTACCTCAAATTTGTACGTGTTTTCCCTTTGACATATTATAATTTGTTCGCTTGCGTGTGTTGGTTGAAAATATCAGTAAAAGCAGACCATGTGATGCAACTTCTACTGTTCAAATCTACATAAATTAGCCACAGATATACACTGTAAAATATATCTTTGAATTTTAGCAAAATTTAACCAACTACCAACTCTGCCAACTACCCCAATGCTTTCAAATCCAAAAAAATCTCGCGCTGAAGCCCGGAGTATTACCTTTCCCTCCGACAACACCGAGAGCTACAACACCCCTCTCACTCTTTCTGAATTAAACCAAGCCATCCACGATGCTGGCTGCACCTGTAAGGGCCCAGATAACATCCCATACCAGTTGCTGAAAAACCTCCCCAACAAGGCCACCACTACCCTACTTACCATCCTCAAACACATTTGGTCCTCACACTCCTTTTTTCTTATCTGGAGGACAGCTATCATCGCCCCCAAACCGGGGAAGGACAATACCGATCCCTCCAACTACCACCCCATCATCCTCACCTGCTGTCTCTGTAAAATTATGGAAAGGATCATTAACCAGAGACTAAACTGGTTCCTTGAGACCAACAGAATCCTCTTCCCTCACCAAAGTAGCTTTTGGAAACATTGCAATACCCTGGACCAGTTAATTACGCTTGACACCGCTATCCAGGAATCCTTTGCAAAAAAAGTAACACCTCATTGCTATCTTTTTCGACCTCAAGACAGCAGCTGTTCACACTACTTGAAAATACCGCATTATCCGCAAACTTTACACCGTCGGCCTCAGAGGCCACCTCACCTCCTCATCTTTCTTCAAAACTTTCTCTCACCCAGGCAGTTCCAAGTTCGTATTGGTCACACCCTCTCCAACCCCTACCCCCCAAGAAGAGGGCGCCCCCAAGACAGCATCCTATCCCCCACTCTCTTCAACCTGAGCGTTAACGACATTGCGGTCAACATTAGCCCCAATATCAAACGTGGACAACTTTACCATCTCCTACTCCTCCCCTAGCTTTCCTCTTGTTAAAAACAGGCTCCAACTCAGCCTCAACCGGCTGCAAGACTCATGCAACAATATCTGTTTTAAATTCTCCAAAAACAAGACAGTCTGCATGCACTTCTGTCATTTCAACAACCTCCACTCGAACCTGAACCTCGTGCTCAATGGCAATCACATCCCTAAAGTTGAACACATTATGTTCCTGGGTTAACTCTAGATCCCCAGCTTTCCTACAAGCAACACATCACCAACCTGAAACAGAAATGCAACAGCTCCCTTAACATTCTCCGCCTCTTCTCCAACACCACTTGGGATGTGAGCGCCATGCTCTCCTCAAAATCTTCAGGCTCACCATTCGTGCCAAGCTTAACTACGGCAATATCGTCTACTGTGTCGCTCACAACTCTTACCTCAACCACATCAACACCATCCAAAATGAAGTCCTCAGGCTTTGTCTGTGTGCCTACAGGACCTCCCCAATCACCAGCCTTCCTGCTAAAGCTAACGAACCCCCCTTTCTGCTAAGGTGTAGAACGCTTAGCCTCTCCTTTGCTTATAGAGTCCTCACCAACACCCAGAACCCTGTTTACAACCTCATTAGGTACCCTAATTTTTCCACCCTCTTTGATAGGACTAAAACCCTATCCCCTCCCTTCAGCTTATGCATCAAATCATACCTCCTCTATCTCGTCATCAACCCTGCCTCTCTCGGCACCTCCTGGTCCACTCTTCCTCCCTGGGCCACCCCCTCCCTTTTATCCACCTGGGCCTCTCCACTCATCACAAAACCCAAACCCACCCTAACCTCTTCATCAACCTCCACAACCAAATTAAGGACCATTTCTCAAACTACACCTCCATCTACACTGATGGCTCCAAGGAAGGCAACAAGACAGCTGCTGCTGTTGTCACCCAAGACATCACCCTCAGTAGCAGGCTTCCCGACTACTCGACCATCTTCTCGGCAGAGGCCAAGGCCATCCTACTCACCCTCAACTTTATTTAGTACTCTCTGCTCAGCCACTTTGCCATCTTCTCCGACTCCAAGGCTGTCCTTACTTCTTTACTCAATTTTTAATGGGATAACCCACATTCCACCTTCTCCGTAAACTCCTTTCGCCCACCCTCTGCAGGAAAAGTATTTTTTTTCTTCTGAATACCCAGCCATGTTGGCATCCCTGACAATGATAGAGCTGATGCAGTCGCTAAGCTTGCCCTCGACCGCCCCCTACCCCATTTCCCCAAACCCTTTCTGACATCAAACCGCTTATCGCTTCCCTTGTTCGTGACCATCAGCAAACCTTATGGGACTTCCAAATTCATAACGAACTCCACCTCATCCAGCCCACCATTCCAATTAAGCCCACCATCCACAACCTCTCCCGTGTTGACAACATTTACATTTACCTGTCTTAGAATAGGTCACACTTACCTCACTTACTCCCACCGCCTTATTGGCTCCCCCCAACCCATCTGCAACAATGGCCTTTACACCCTCACAGTCCATCACGTTTTCCTTACTTGTCCCCTGTACAACCTTCCTAGAGCTTCCCTCACTCCCCACAACTCAATAGCCGAACTCTTCCAGAAAAACCCACCAGATAAAATTATCTCCTTCCTTTATCATGCTTTCCTCTACAACTATATTTAGTCCTCTTCTCCTAGCCCTCTCTCTCTATTTTTTTTTTTTTTTTTTTTTTTTTACCCATGCACCTCCTCTCTCGATCCCAGCTTTCTGGCATTCAGTTCCTGTGTTTCTCTTAATCTCCCTCTGTTTTCTTTCCTCCCTACCTCTGGAATGATCTAACTTCTCAGGCACAATTTGACCCTCACTGTCACGGTGCCGTTAAGACCTCATCAAACAAACTAACAGGTGAATTATAAAAAAACATTTGCTGAATGCAACTTGCAGACAGTAGAGCTCTACTTGGGTATAAAAACATGTTTATTCTATAAGATGCAGGACAGTAAAAGAAACACAAAATATTCCAAATTATTCAGATGGTATTCCATTAAAGAGATCTTCAGTTTTGAAGCTAAAGCAAATTTTGGCAGAAATGACTGCCATCAGACAAGGAGTTTGGTCACCAACTCATATTCTTAAAATATCTTGATTATTTTGCTTCACTATTTTACAGTACCAAGCTCATCCTTGACATTCATACCATGCATTGCTCATATTATTTTATTTATGTACATAACCAAATTTGTTGGCATTTGATTGAATAAGATTACACACTTGATTAGACTTGAAACACCATTGTTAGTGTTTATTCTAGATCATGACTCTCAGGTGAATAATCAAATAATGTATGCTGAATGCAACTTGCAGACAGTAGAGCTCTACATGGATATAGAAGCATGTTTATCCGATGAGATGCAGTACAGTAAAAAAAAAAAAATTGTCAATTTACTCAGAAATGTTAAAGAAATGTTCAGTTTTGAAGCTAAAGCACATTTGTTCAGAAACAACTGACATCAGACAAGGAGTGATGGTACGTTTCACATTCTTCAAAATATCTTTTATTTCATTGAAATATTCTTCCAAATTTGTGACCTCAACATTTCTGTGATTTAACCAGTCTGGTATTTAAAAAACAATATTCAGTCTGTAAAAAGGTTACTGTAACAATTGTTAAGAAAATGAGAGTGTGTCACTCTTGTAGAGCAGATTTTCTAGTCCAATCATTTTCGAACTCACATATGACATCATTAAATTTTGATATTCCTGAATTTAATAATATTAACTTTCCTTTTTGCTAGATGGACATTTGTAAGGATGTGCAGCTTTGTTTAATTTCCATAATTCAATGATCATTTCCTTAATTCAATGATCATTTCCTTAATTCAATGATCATTTCTATCGATTGCCCTAAATTTTGGATAAATCTTAGGCTTATGCTATTGTACTGTACAAGAGGGACAGTCACATTTGTTACCACTGAACTAATTCCTGTAAAACATGGAAATTGATTTTACTTAGCTTAAATCCCATTTTTTAAATACAGTACTGTATTATTGCCTATGCGATGCTGTGGGATTAATCAAGCATGCCCATCTTATATGAAAGACTCTTCAAAAGAAACAAAATTGTGAAGAAATCATTGCAAAATCTTATTCGGTTAAGGAGACATTCAAGTTTAAAGTTTAGTATCATTTTTGTAGAAATGACTGAAATCAAGACTAAGTTGTGATGTCACAGCCTCAGATTCATCAAAGTCTTTAGGTATTTTGAAGAAAGGTTGTTTAATTCTTTCACTATTTTGATTATTTTTCTTTAAACTTTCTTCAGGTAGTATAATATAAATACCCTTCCTAGACTCAGTTTTACTCCTTTTTTGGCATATCCCATGGTTTCTAAGCCACAAAATCACAGGATAAAATATGATAGAATACATAAAGACATTGAGGAATCTGAGGCTATGACATCACAACTAGTCTGATTTCAGTCATTTTTACACAATTGATACCAAACTTCAAACTTGAATATCTTGTTAACGGAATAAGATTTTTGAATGCTTTCTTCATCATTTTGTTTCTTTTGAAGTCCTCTTTTATATAAGATGGGCATGCTTGACCACTGAACTAATCCTTCTAAGATGGACATGCTTGACCACTGAACTAATCGTTCTAAGATGGACATGCTTGACCACTGAACTAATCCTTCTAAGGTGGACATGCTTGACCACTGAAGTAATCCTTCTAAGGTGGACATGCTTGACCACTGAAGTAATCCTTCTAAGATGGACATGCTTGTCCACTCAACTACACTGTAATCCTTCTAAGATTGACATGCTTGACCATTGAACTAATCCTTCTAAGATGGACATGCTTGACCACTGAGGTAATCCTTCTAAGATGGACATGCTTGTCCACTGAACTACACTGTAATCCTTCTAAGATTGACATGCTTGACCACTGAAGTAATCCTTCTAAGATGGACATGCTTGTTTACTGAACTACACTGTAATCCTTCTAAGATGGACATGCTTGTCCACTGAACTAATCCTTTAATATCAACCACATTAGGCAATCCTTACAAAAAATTATGCAGGTGGAGCAATCCCATATGTAATGTACCTATTCAATAAAAGTACTCATAAAGGTATGAAAAAGCTTGAATTTGGCAAAAAAAGAACAAATTTGCCCACCTTACCGACCCACTTTATTAAGAACAGAAATACAAAATGGGTTAATAACCAACAAATTATTTTTTAAGCCTGGTCATATACAGTAGATTCAGCATGCTCACTGTGTTTGAGAAGGGATAATTGTGCAATTCATATGCACAGTACAATGCTACTTTCCCCAAATATATATAATATTCCTTTGTGTATTGTTTGAATATTTGTGGAGACCTGTCCTCGCCATCTACAAAGAGAGCGTGCTTTTTCTTTTGTATGATTGCTGTTTACACAAGATTCCTACATTTTTATTTTCAGGAAGCAAACAGGAAATTAAATATTTTTCAACAATGAGATTTTCAAAAAAGACCAAATCCTTTGTTTGAAAGAAAAGAAGAAATAATAAGAAAACTGTTGAAGCATTAGCATTTTTATACATTGAAGCGTATAATATGTTGAAGCAATAACAATTTTTTTACAGGTTTTTGTACTGATATTTGAATCTTCTGTTTTAAGTGTATCTAACGTCTTTTGGGCATGGTCCTGGGACTTTTTTACAGTTATATGTGAAAGTGCTATGGGTGTGTGGCAGCAACCATGCGTGCAATTTGACTTTAAGCACTGAAAGTGAAAGGGGTGGGGGACGGGGGTTGGGTAGGCAAATTTACACTAAAATGCAACAACTTACCATACAAAAGATATGAATTTTAAAATAGCAGGTAAAATCTATCAAATACCATGAAAATAACAAATAAATTTGATTTTACAAATTGGTTATATATTGACCATACACTATATAGCTTTTTGAATTTTTAGGAGAACTTGTTATTAATGACTGGGAGACTGACACCTGTAGTATTTTCATATTCATTGTTATTTGTTTAATAGTCTTATCACAAGTCTTTGAAGGGATGCAGCAAACTATGTCCCAACGTTTTACCATACCTCCAATATCAAATCAGAGCCGGAATATAAGTCTTGTCAGCATTTTCAATTACTGGAAGATTGAAATTTAACAAAATGACACAAAGATTTTAATTTATCCTTACTGTAATCTCCACTATAATCCCCACAGTAATCCCCACAAATAAAGTAAATCAAACTTGATCAACCATAACTTATAAACTAAAAGAATTCTGTCCTAAATTCATTGCAAATTCAACTTTCTATTTTCTAATTGCCTATTCAAAACAACATTACCAAGTATACACTTTTACATGTTTTGTGTAGTGTGATATTTGGCTTGGTTCTGCTTACTACTGGAAAATTCCCTTGTTGCCCATTTGTACATGTAGCTATTATCAGGGAGCATTTCCTCTGTTATTACTGTATACTATTTGGGTTCCTTTTGGCATGGCCCAAGGTCCCTTCAGATTGTGAATTTTCAGGGTCCTTTGTCCCTGCCTTTGTCCTCCCCTTTGCCCTTGGTTTCACTGTGTACAGTGGTGAGTGGTTTCTGGTATAAAACAAAACTGAGCCTTGAATCACATGTTTATTCAACCCAAAGCTGGTTTGTGTAGTACTTTGCAGTCATAAGCAGATGTAAAGGCCATTATAAATTTGTTTGATCTAGCTTGTCGTTTATCACATTGACAATGCACTGCAAAATGTAACTGCTGTGTAAATACTGTGTACAGAAGAACCATATTGCAATTAAAGATAAGTGGGTATTTTCTGAGAAGTCTGAGATAACATGGTGGCAATATGACTTAGATTGTTGAATATATATGGAAAATCTTTATTATGAAAATAGCATCAAAATTTCCAGTAAACTTAAATTGAAAATACCGGTCATTTTTAAAAATAAACATTGGGAATTTTGTGGTCTGAATTTTCAAAACATTTATGCAAATTTAGATGGTTAAAAATCTATGGAAAGTCATGAAAACAGCAACAACTTTCCATCAAACCAATGCTTTCCATTTTCTTAAGAAAAGGTATCGTCCCATAAAAAATCCAGAAGTGAACGCCACCATGCTGGTAACGTCACTTCCTTCTTTCAATTTTCTTTATTGATTGTGAGAAATCTGTTATGCTATCAAAATCATGAAGGCCCATATGTTTAACAGTCTGACAGATGTGTGATCGATAACATCGCAGATTTTCATGATCAATTGGGAAATTGAAAACTGGAAGTGACTTTGTAAGCACTGCAGCACTCACTTCTGAATGTATTATGGGAGGAAACATTTCCTTTATAAAGTACATTAACTAATATTGTTTTTAATCCTCTACCAAAATATTTCAAGTGCAGCTTTAAAAAACATTTTTATGCAAAAAAATATGTTCTAGTAGTCAAGTGGGCAATTTAAAAGAACAAAAATGATAGAATTGCACATAAAATATTGTACATGAACTTTCACTTAAGGACGTCCTTAAATTACTGTTATGTGTGCTGGAATGCAAGTTGTCTAAAAAGATTTGGCGGGTAGAAATTACAAAATCGATTTCTCTGAAATAAAGTGTTTTCTGGTAAATACTTTTAAGCTAATACCTCAATTTGCAATTAAGACCAAATTAACCTAGTACTGTAGGTACAGTAACAAACTACTGTAGATTTTGTTTTGAGGTAGCCACATGTCTTAATGTCCCATACCTTTCAAAATCTTGCATTTCAATCAGCCATATCTTCGGAAATTCAATGATATTTTGAACAAAAATGAAGATTGTTTGACAAAAACTTACTACAGTACAGTAGGTGTCACCAGAGCCTTTATATGGAGTAAGATGGTACAAAGCAGTGTTTACAATGACAAGAATGAGAAAATGCATTTGGTTTTGGCATGGTTATTTACAATGATGTTGATTCTGTAGTAATTTAAAATCCGCTTTGTTTGCAGAAAAAAAAAGTAAAATTGGGTGGTTAGAGTGGTAGGAGAATATCCTCACAGAAACCTTGAGGCAACAGTAGCACTCTCATGCTCAGTGAGACCCTCTCATGCTCAGTGAGACCCTCTCATGCTCAGCGAGACCCTCTCATGCTCAGTGAGACCCTCTCATGCTCAGTGAGACCCTCTTATGCTCAGTGAGACCCTCTCATGCTCAGTGAGACCCTCTTATGCTCAGTGAGACCCTCTCATGCTCAGTGAGACCCTCTCATGCTCAGTGAGACCCTCTCATGCTCAGTGAGACCCTCTCATGCTCAGTGAGACCCTCTCATGCTCAGTGAGACCCTCTCATGCTCAGTGAGACCCTCTCATGCTCAGTGAGACCCTCTCATGTTCAGTGAGACCCTCTTATGCTCAGTGAGACCCTCTCATGCTCAGTGAGACCCTCTCATGCTCAGTGAGACCCTCTCATGCTCAGTGAGACCCTCTCATGCTCAGTGAGACCCTCTCATGCTCAGTGAGACCCTCTCATGCTCAGTGAGACCCTCTCATGCTCGGTGAGACCCTTTCATGCTCGGTGAGATTCTCTCATGCTCGGTGAGACTCTCTCATGCTCGGTGAGACCCTCTCATGCTCAGTGAGACCCTCTCATGCTCAGTGAGACCCTCTCATGCTCAGTGAGACCCTCTCATGCTCAGTGAGACCCTCTCATGCTCAGTAAGACCCTCTTGTGCTCAATGAGAACTTCTCATCCACCCTCAGAATAAGTTTGAAATCCAAATATTTCAAATCAGTGAAGGAATATTCTTCTGAATGGTCCAAAATAGACTTTTCTGTCAAAACAAAATACCAGAATACCACGTTATAAGCTAAAACCACAATATACAATTAATTAATGCTAACTTAATTATCTAAATAGGTATTACAGCAATTACTAATTTTGTAGGTTCACCACGTGGTTTAAATGTCCCATTGATTTTAAGATCTGGGGATATATTTCAATCAGCCATCTCTTGAAATTCAAATTCAAAGATATTTTGATCAAAATTGAGAGAAATTGATTTTACTTGGGATGTGATGCTCTCATAAATAAGCATACCCTCTCTAGGTGTCAATAGACCTTTTTTAAATATGCAGTAAAATGGTACAAAGCTGTGTTTACAACAACAGGAATGATTAATGAAATATTAAGCAAATGCATTGCTCTTATTGGTTTTGGCATGGTCATTCACAATGATGTTGGTTCTGTAGTATTTAAAATCCGCTTTGGCATCAAACTTTGTTTGCACAGAAAATGGTAAAAGCTGTTTATTCACTTATGAAAAACCAAATTGATGTAAGATTGTGGTCGCTCCTTTTATCTCCCACCATGCCTGCTGGTTGTATAAGGTACACATATTCAGTTGTCATAATTTTACAATAATTTTGAAGAAATTGTAAGTCTTAGTTCTGAGCATACAGTAAAAACCAAGCTGAAGATGGCATTCTCTCTTTGTAAAATATGATTATAACATTTGCATTAATGTGTTGTAGTTTATGTTATTTATGAAGGTTTTATTTTCATTGAGGTACATCATATTTATGTAGAATGTAATATCTATATTAACCCCCCTCCCCAGCACACCCTCTCCCCCATTAATAATAAAAAGGTTGTACGGGTAGATCCCGCACATACATTGAGGCAAAAGTAGCATGAACAATAAGACCTCATTCTTCACACCAATTCAGAACCCCTACTCTAATTCAGAACCCCACCCCAAAAAGGGGTAAAATTCCCTCCACAGCTAATATTTGAAATAAGGTTTAAGAAGAACTCAAACCAGAACACTTATGTGAAATAAGCTTAGAAGTGTTAATACTATCACAGTCTTTGATTTATGGAAAATATATATTTTTTTAAATAAAATGAAAACAAATCTTAAATAGCTTAAAGAAAATGTGTAACTGTGTATACAGGAAGAAATATGTTGCAGATACAGCAGAAAAAGAGACTTATAATGAAAGAAACAAAATATTACAAATTTAGAGAATAGGGGCATAAAGGGGATAAATTTGACATCCCATTGCAGGATGATGATATTACTCTGTGAAAAAAGCTTCTTGAGAAAGTAAGGACAGCCTAAGAAACAATATTTGACAATTATGGGCCGATTTGGAGATTTTGTTTATGGTAAGTACTGTACAGTTAGTGAAGGTATCATACAGCACAAAGTGATGTCCATGTGAAGCAGAAACAATAGGTTCTTATCATATATACCATACTGTACCAAATTTAGTCATGCCCAATTTTACTCCACTGTGCAACCATGGTTTGAGAATAACAGTCATTAAAAACAACATGGCCACCAACCTCTCACCATTTAATTCCCACAGAACAGTAGCTTGAAAACATCTTCAAAATTTGTACAAGTTGTAACAAATCCAAACAAACTAAATTTATGAAATAGGAAATATTAAATTTGATTGAATGTTGTATTTACACTTAATTCATCACAGCTAAATATTATTTATGGGATTCTATTTTGTTGGCATATAAGAATTATTATAATAGCATATAGCTACATCAGTGTAAAGTAGGGAAAACTGCATAAGAGGTTAGTCTAAAGTTCTGAACTTTGTCCCACTAGACAATTTTATACATATTGACAGTTGAGTAAAGTGCTACAAATATTGTGGGATTATATTGTGGTTTGTTGATTAATATACTGTACCGATGAAACCATTTTACCACTGTTTTGACGTAATTGTTTGATTAGTTGGATACATGCGTGTGGTGTTTAGCTCTTGTTGGCACTACCAACATAGATATTATCCCCATCTTTATTCAAAACTTTCTCTCATCAAGGCAGTTCCAAGTTTGTATTGGCAACACCCTCTCCAACCCCTTCCTCCAAAGAGTGTGTCCACCAAGGTAGCATCCTCCCTACTATCTTCAACGTGAGCATTAACAATATCATGGACAAGCTTGGCCCCAACATCAAATGTGCCCTCTACATGGATGACTTCACCATCTTCTACTCCTCCCCTAGCTTTCCTCTCATCGAAAATAGGCTCCAACATAGCCTCAACCGGCTGCAAGATTGGTGCAACAATAACGGTTTAAATTCTCCAAAGACAAAACAGTCTGCATGTACTTCTGTCATTTCAACAACCTCCACCCCAACCCAAACTTCATGCTCAATGGCAATTGCATCCCTGTGAGTTTATGGGTTTAACCCTAGACCCCAAGCTCTCCTACAAGCAATACATCACCAACCTGAAACAGAAATGCAACAGTTTCCTCAACATTCTCCGCCTCTTATCCAACACCACTTGGGGTGTGGACCCCATGCTCTCCTCAAAATCTTCAAGCTTGACTACGGCAATATTGTCTACCACGTCGACACCATCCAAAATAAAGCCCTCAGGCTTTGCCTGAGTGCCTACAGGACCTCTCCCATCACCAGTCTTCACATTAAAGCCAACGAACCCCCTTCCTGCTAAGGTGTAGAAAGCTTAGCCTTTCCTATGCTTTTAGAGCCCTCACCAACACCTAAAACCCTGTATACAACCTCATTAGGTATCCCAATTTATCCACCCTCTTTAATAGGACTAAAACCCTATCCCTTCCTTCAGCTTACACATCAAACCTGACCTCCACCATCTCAGCATCAACCCTGCTACTCTTGGCACCTTCTCCTGGCCCACTTTTCCTCCATGGGCCACCCCTCCCTTCCATCCACATGGGCCTCTCCACTCATCACAAAACCCAAATCCACCCCAACCTCTTCATCAACCTCCACAACCAAATCAAAGACCACTGATGGCTCCAAGGAAGCGAAATGACGCTGTCATCCAAGACATTACCCTCAGTAGCAGGCTTCCCAACTACTTGTCCATCTTCTCAGCCAATGCCAATGCCATCTTACTCGACCTCAACTATATTGAGTACTTCCCCTCAGTCACTTTGCCATCTTCTCAGACTCCAAGTCTGTCCTTACTTCTTTACTTAATCTTATGTGGGATAACCCCACGTTGCACCCCCTCCATAAACTCCTTTCGCATGAAACGTAATCTTTTCTTCTGGATACCCTGCCATGTTGGCATCCCTGGCAATAACAGAGCTGATTCAGCTGCTAAACTTGCCCTCAACCTCCCCCACCCCCTTTCCCAGAACCCTTTCTGACATCAAACCGCTTATTGCTTCCCTTGTTGGTGACCACTGGCAAACCTCATGGAACTTCCAAATTGATAACAAACTCCACGACATCCAGCCCACCATTTCGACCAAACCCACTATCCACAATCTCTCCTGTATCAACGACATCATACCTGCTTTAGAATACTTCACACCCACCTCACTCACTCCCACCTCCTCACTCCCACCTCCTTACTGGCTTCCCCACTAATCTGCAACAATTGCCATTGCTCCCTCACAGTCCATCATGTCCTCCTTGCCTGCCCCCTGTACAACCTCCGCAGAGCTTCCCTCACCCCTCACAACTCCATAGCAGAGCTCTTCCAGAAATACCCTCTGGATAAAATTATCTCCTACCTTCATCATGTCTCCCTCTACAACCATATTTAATCCTCCACTCCCACTCGCCTCTACCTACATTTACCCCTTTTTTTACACCCCTGCACTTCCTCTTTCGATCCCAACTTCCTGGCTATTATCCCCTGTACTTCTCTTAGACTCCTCCTATTTTCTTTTCTTCCTACTTCTGGAATGATCTAACCTCTCGGGCACAATTTGACGGCCGTTAAGCCCTCATTAAACAAATAAACATTATCCATTGTGCTTTAACCCTTGAATGCTCAATCGGTCATGTCATGACTGGTTTGTACATGCACTTCAAAAAACATTTGTTTGCTTTGTCAAATAGGCCCACAGCTGTGATCCTGGTATCATTTGAAAAAGTTGAATAATTCTTTTAGAAAATGTAACTTTTTGATTGGGGTTATATTGAAGATTTTGAAGAAAAATGGTTTAAAAGAAAAAGGAAAAAAAATGCACAAAATTTAACAAAAAAAACATTCGTTTTCTTCAAAAATTTATTTGACATACTTCCAGACCTAGCTTTTGCTTGAAAAGCCGTGAGAGACTGTCAAAGACATCAATGCATCCAATTCCTGTCAAATTTTGACTGCACCTATCATCAGCATCTTTTCCTGGCAAAAAAAGTTATGCAAAATTTCATGATTTTTAGCCTTTTTGAGACTGATATTTGACAAAATTTGTAGTTTCTGATCAGAATACAACTACCGTATGCCAAAAATATTACCAAAAAGCTTATGTGACATATTTTCAATTGAAAGAAAAAAGAGTAACCAAACCCCTTTTGTTCACACCATAACATAGGTTTTCAAACAAATCTACACACTAGAACATACGCAATGTAGTGTAGCGGTAACATGCGGGATTGCGATGTGGGCAACCAGGTTTGAATCCTGGCCATATGCGCGGCTTTCTTCTTCACAAGTAATTACTTTTTTTTTTCATTATTTTTGCATGTTTTGTTTTAAGAAGAAGAAAAAATTAAGACTGGTAGCAATGGAAAGGAATATAAAAATATCCTCCATTTTCATTATTCACAAGATAAAATACAAGCTTGAAAAAGCTCAAAAATTGACATAGTTTTGCATAACATTTGCATATTTATGTCGATATTTTCTTTATTTTGACTTTTATATTGACAATTTTATTGTCTTAGCATTCATATAAACCACCAACTTGTAGTAATAGAAAGCGCAAGCAAGAAAGTTACTTTTTTTTAAATGTCTGAAAATTTACATTCACGTTTGAACCGCGTGTGTATCTAAGGGTTAAACAATTTTGTTTATCTTGATGGGAATGCAGCATGCATGCCGAGCTGCTGGGAGTTGAATGTTCTTCTTTCCAGTCTCCATGGAATCAGCTTTGTTACCATTTGTAAATAGTTGGTGTATGTAAACTGGGGAAGGCAGCCAGTTATTAAGGGGACAAGCTCATCAAGGGTAGATCTATTGTTAATCCCATTCTTGACCATGGTATGGAGGAATAGGTTTTTCCAGTTACAAGGGGACAAATGCACTGAAACGTTGTGTTTCCATCAAATTTTGTTGCTCGTTGGCAAATCTTCAACAGAAAAGACTTCTGAGATTGACTGTGTCCTAAGTAATTTTCATTCATGTTTACCACGACGACGACGAGTGAATACACAATTACAATGACGGGGTCGTCGCCTGCGTATTTGGTTATGATAGTAACAATGCTATCACGAAAAGCTTGATACAACCCGGACGAGAACACAGTACGACGTACGGACAGACATAACATCGACAACCAAGTCAATGTCCACGGCCTTTGATAACCAGTTGTGGTACACTGGCATGTCTACCCAACCTAGGCTTAAACCCAGGGCCTCGTGGTGTGTAGACAGGTATGATAAGTGCTACACCACAGTAGGTAGATAACCATTTTTCTCTTTCTATTTCAATCTTAGAATACCCCAATTGGGAGGGTAAAATCCTTTTAAGGTGATGGAGGCATGGGATGGGGGATTTTTCTCCCCTGCCTACCTCCTATGCTTCTGCATGATTATCTTCAATTTTAAAAGAAGCAATTCTTCAAAATACTGAGCATTTTTCTTCAATTGCTATGCTTATGTTGTTAATCCCATGATAAAGGTACATTGTAACAATATTTCTAATCGAATGTCAGCTTGTCTAATATTTTCATCTCATATTCTTCCTTTTCCAGGCAAATAGCTTGAAAGCTCTCAATGAAAGACTGAGTCGAGTCGAGGAACAATCCGCATGGCCTTCCATGGATGAGCCCTCCGGTGGTCCACAGTCCCCTTTGTCACAATCTTTAGAGAGCATCGATACCACTGGGAAAGATTCCCTTGATGAAAATTCCAGTGCTGGAACCCAGAGCACAGTCATAGTGATGCCAGAGACTTCACCAGGGGCCCAAGCTTCAGTCTCGTAGCAAGACCTACTGTGCCATAGTAAATGTGAAATGAAATGGGATATGTAAATGAAGGAGATATGAATATGCAGAGAATTGAAGGTTGTAGCTGTAAAATAAAATTACAGGAGTAACATGTCAGAGTTTCTTTGCAGGAAGTGTCTTATAAGTAGCGTGGTGTGTGATACGATAAAGGAAACAGTGAGGAGTCTGAGGCCATGTTGTTCATAATGACTTTGTCATTCTCAGAACCATGATTGTACAGTGGAGTAAGATTGGGCATGACTAAATTTGATACAGTATGGTCTAAGATAAGAACATGTTTGTTCTGCTTTACATGGATATCACTTTGTGCTATATGGTATTTATAATCTGTTTTATTCATTTGCTGTATATAAATTATAAGAACAGCAACACAAACAGCATTTGCAAAGAGATATTAATAAAATAAGATATAGATAAGAAAAAAGGAACATGGTGTTTTTAGTTTTGCAGAACCTCTGAGAACATTTCTGTATCATGCAAATCTTACTTTTTTCCTTTTTCTTCAAAACAGAGAAATCTTAGATTTTAGCTTTCTTCATGTACATTTGTTTTTTTACAAGGAGGAGGAATAAGCATTAAACTGTTATTTTATTTAGATATCTGATATTTTGATACTTTTGCTTTGGGGCTAGGCAATATGAAATTGGAATATTCTTATTGGTCCATATCCCAGGAGTTTAAATGTTTGGAAAATGGTTACTCAAGTATATAACTCTAGCTGTATGTGTGGTAATGTAAGAGCATTGCCTTGATTTAGATATGTGGACACATAGAAAATACACATGCTGGAGTGCCTAACAAGTGGAGTAGATTTTGAGAAAAGTAAAGCAAAATTAAATTTGCACACCAAAAATGGGGGTGGGTGAAGGATTATATAATCACACTAAAATACAAAAAAATATCACTACGGTACAAAAGACTTTAATATGGAAAAATTGTTGAGGGGGATTTTCCCCTTACACCACCCTTTCTCCCCCAAATCCAGCCTATGAGAGTTAAGTAATGGCGATGATACTTGTCACCTGTTCGTTACTTTTGAGATCAGTGCTTTGTTGTAAAAATTAATTAAATTTTATATACATTTTTAAATATCTATTATTTAATTACAATTTTTGTTGTAAATAATTCTTCACCTCTGCGGGGTTAGATATCTAAAGGTTGTATTATAGTTATGCTGCACTTACTAGATTTGCTTTTAAAGGAGACATAAAGTCTGACTTAATCCTTATTTCATATGATAGAATTGAAAATAACAAATTTACTGACCAAGTTTCATAACTTCCGAAGCAAGCCAACTAATTTTTTTGTAATTATTAAAAACTTTAATACTACTTCTTAATTGAACCATGGGAGCTGCCATGTAGATTTCAAAACAATGCAGATTATCATGTGATGTCATCAGCCCAGCAGGATGTTGGAATGCTTTGTATTTTTATATAATCTACATCAAGTTTTCTTGCTTATGAAAAAGTGTTTTTCTTTTGTAAGGGTCAAGGAAATTTGTGTGTATACATGAAATTATCCAAACATGCTGTTAAAACTTTTGTGTCACATCATTTGGGAAGAAAAACCTAAATCTTATTTATAAAGAAATACATTATATTTATGCGCAATATTTCAATACAGAATTGAACAAAATGGCAGCCCCCATGTGTCGATTTCAATGATGAATAACTCTAGATAGGAATCAGATTTTGACTTGCTGTGTTCGGAAGTTGGTTAAGATTTGTATCCTCTGCATATGAAATAATGATTGTATCACACTTTGTGTCTCCTTTAAGCAGTTTTACTAATACTGAACATGTTGTGTTGAATAACATCTATATGATTTATTAACGAAAGTTTAGGTTGGCTTGTCACTTTGGGCATGAGGATTGGCCACCATGGGCCACCCACCCAGTATGTTAAAAATGCTCTGATGCATTATATTATTGCTAAGGAAGATGATGCATTATATATTATAGCATAGGTGGCTGTAAAAAAAATATTTGGAGAGGCAAAAATGAAGATCTTTTGAATTACACATATGATTCGATTAAAAAAATAATGAATAGCAAGGGGCTTTTGGCCAATGGGGCAAATGCACCCGCTTGTCCCTATAATGAGCAGCCTATGGGATGAAAGACAAGCTATGTGAAATATATGAAGAATTCAAGCCTCCCTTTAAAGAAGCTGGGTTGCATAGTATTCATACATTTTATTTGTAGAATAGGACTGATTGTCTCACTTATTTAGTTGGAAGAAAGAGAAATTGTAAGTCTGGTGAATCCATTACAGGGAATTCTGTTTTTCTCTCTGTGGGGTAACCTCTATTGATGCTGTAGATATTCACAAAGAAAGAACATCAGTAAACAGCATATAAATAATAATAATACCAGTTTTTATATATATATAATCAAAGGGCTTTACAATGGAAACTTTGAGGCTCATAGCTGCAGCCACACACGGTGCACAAGCCTGTACTATCACCCTGCTCCGATCCTTTATGCTGAGCACCAAGAGAGAGGGCAGGACATCCCATTTTAAAAGTCTTGGGTATGACTCGACTGGAGATCAAACCCTTGACCTTCCACCTGTAAGCAGGTGCTCTACCAATCAAACTAACCAGTCAGCCAAGTCATTCAAATTAAATAGAATTATATTTTTTGATACTTAGGAGTAAGCAATTTTCTGTGGTCACTTCCATATAGTGTACCGTTTCACATATTTTATTGTAAATCAAACAGAAAGATGACTTTTTATTCACTCCAGTACACTAATATAAAGGTTTGAATTCCAGCACATGCAGATATGAAATATGGTTTTTCAGAGTTCCATGGTCATTGGCTTGTAAGATGCGATTCATTCTCTACCCCAGCAGGCCGTAGCATTATCACTAAGTTTGCAATTATCAAGTTAGAAGAGGTATCACTTCTTTTAGAGAAGTGAAGTGCTACCTTTGTCATGACTTGTTACTTTTAATTCCCCTGATAATCTTGTATGCCCTTAATCAATTTGACAGTCATGCCATGAAAAACTGCACAACAGTATGCATGCTACACTTTAAGCTGTTATTTCTACTTTTGGTAGCAGGGGTTTTGTCAAGACTTATTGAGTATATTGGGGGATTGGCAAGAGAAGCTGGGAGTAGCAACGGGACTCCCATTGCTGTTTAGTGCCAAACTACCATTGGGAATCTGTGGAATCTATAAGTGGTCTGGAGGATTTGGGGTAAATTTCAAATATTGTGAATTGCTGTAGGTTTATTGGCACACACTCTTTTGTAATCATATGCTAGATATTTATTTATAGAACCAATTTAGTTTAGAACCAATTGCTACATTTCACTTTTTTGTTTTACTGCTGATAATAATTTGTGTTTCTTAATGGTATGAATTATATCAGTGGATATCATTCCTACCCCCTAATGGTAGTAAATCATGTGAGAAGGAAATAAAGATACAATTATATGGACGTTTTGAATGAAACATAACATTTAGAAATTTGATGTAAAATCTCAGATACTATTTCGTTTAGAATTTTAAACTTAATACATACTTGTATTTCAAATTTGACTTATTTTCTTTTTTAGTTGAGCATAATGATTTAAAGCCAATTGCTACATTTCACTCTATTGTTTTACCACTGCTTATTAAAAAGTGTTTTATATATTTTTTCGTAATGGTATTGATTATATCAGTGGATATCATCCCCTCCCTCCCTCCCCTCCCCCTCTCCCCTCGACTGTTGATATTGATGTACAAAACCTGAATAAAAGTGTCCCATGCGTTTTTGACTCTCACATTACATTTTTCAGGTATATAAATACACTATGTAATGTCATTTAATCATATCATGAGACATGGGAATTTTTTGTGGAACAAAAACATTTGAGACTTAAATTAATCAAAGAACTGTTCCCCTGGGTGTCTGTTGTCATTAATATATTAAAGTTCAATACTTTTTGTTTGAAATTGCATTGTAATGTTGCCAAATTCCAAGTGCAGATATTTTCTTTAGTGAATTATGATGTTTAGGTACTGTTTGCACCCTTCACATACATTTTGATCCATCTGAGTTCATTGCAATGTTATATGTGTCAAATATGATGGCTTTTGCTTAAATTAGATTTGTTAAAAGACATTTGCTTGAAGAATTACTGCAGGTTATATTCAGGATGGATGATTATGCATATTTTTTTTTTTATTTATTCGAAACTTTGATTAACCTGTGGTGGCTAGTAATAACAACTGTTGAATTTTTTATTTTTTTTCTTCATTTTGTTTGATAAAATTCATAAGTTTTGTTTTAATTCTTTTTTCTTATTTTGCAGTTAAAAGCATAATTTCAAACCAAGTATTGTCAATGTTCATAAGTACTGTTAGTGGTTGAGTTGGTTTTGTAGAATAAGGATATCCCAATGAGAGTGATTCGATTGCTTGACTGAATAGAGAGATTTCATTATGTGACTCAAACTCATCTGGAAGCCATTTTGCAGGGCAGCGTTTCATGTGTCTTCACACAGCCCTGTCATATCACACATACAAGAATTATACTGCATGCTAACCTACCAGTACCAGTTCAGCAAATTTTACTTATTATTTTTGTTCACTTTCGATTTTAATTCATATTTTCCTCAAATTCACCAAATTCGAAGAGTAACTTTAACGTTAATGCCAGCTGATTGTTCATTGTACTCAGACAAAGCCTACTACCTGATATAAAGTGCTTGCTGCAAATCCTTAGTGTACCGTAGCTTGAAAGCTATCGTGTCATACAGCAGAAACCCACTTCGAACGTCGATCAGGATCAGATGGAAATCGAGAAAATGTCTTTATTCCCCGCACACATCTATTAGTGCAACCAACGGCGCAGCAAGATTTCCGCATAATCATCTTACAAAAATAATCTTATATAACAATATGCAAACGTACGCAAGTCTAATAAAGTGTACAGTAAATGGCATTGTTTTTTTCTGACAAAATGGTGAAGTATACAAAGTCATGCGACCTCATGACGTCAGCTGAAACACCCTTATAGAGGTACAAAGCTCATCCATTACCCTTATCTCTACTGGTTACTGTACTGTAGCTATAATATGTATCATTAAATATATTGCAGTTCTTTATACCAAGTGCCAATTTACAGGTTTTCTTCATGAGACTGGAAAGCGTAGGAACTCTTGAGCTCATTTTGTGAAAGCCATTGGGGCAGGGGTGGAGTTGGGTCCCAAGCACCCCCACTTTTTTAATGTTTACATCAGAAGTCATGGTATTAGGACCCCTTTTTGGGGACTGGCTGGGCCACTGATCTCCACCCTTTTTACCCCTGAGGACTTTTTTTGTTTCCAACATATGCTGAAAGTCAAAGTAGAACTTTTTTGATATGATCAAACTTCTAAACATACAGACTCGCTTTGATATAAGTTGATTATTACAGGAATTATGTAATTTGACAAAAGAATAAAATGGTGCAAATATACAAGTTTGTAACATTTATTCAATTCAAATAAAGTGGTTTTTGTAGAGTGGAAATATTTTGTTGAAATAAATACTTCAGGAATATTTCAGTCTTCTTTTTGTCACATAAATTTCCAGTGTAATCATAGATATTCTTCCATATATGAAAAGGCAGTGTTTTTTTTTCTTCTTTTTCTTGCTGTGAGTAATGGACATTTCAATCCAGGGCCAGACTTAAGGGTCAATACCTAGGATATCACATAGGGCCCTCCACAATTAACCATAAGTTGTTTATTATATTGAAAAACTTGTTGTCGGCATTCAACCTCTGTGGCATTGTAAAGTATTTAGGTAAATAGATTCATAGAATGTATTACTCCAAATTGGAAGGATGGTTAAGAAGGTTTCAAGAGGCTACCCATGGCTCCCACATTCCTAAATCAGGCCATGTTTCCATCACAAAAAATGTCACTTCTCTTTTCAAAGCTGCTTGTGAAGATATTGTTTGTATTCAAATAATGATATCACTTCATTTGCTGTTTTCTTTAATATCCAGTTTTAAAGTGATAAGAGATGTGACCTTGGCTTCTTTTCTTTGTGCTGAGGTTTGCCAAATCTTGTGTACATGTATCCCAAACTTGATAAGATGTAAGCACTCATTCTGCGAAGAATATCACTAACTATACAATACTGTGTATTCCTAATAAATGCCCGGGGCCTTACATTTTTTAAAAGGAGGGGCGTTTTGTTTTAGGGTAAATTTTTCAGTCGGTTCTTGTGTGCATAGCAAGTTTAACTCTATTTACTGTGTACTTTAACAGAAAGATTTTAAGTTTTGGCTGTAAGCTAGTGTTAAATCATACTGTGTATTTAATATGATATTACCAGTCAGTTTATGTGTGACTTTATAATTGTCACCGCACAAAAAAACATGGGTGTGTTTTATTAGAGGGGAGTGTTTATTAGGGAATATACAGTAGTTGTTATTCAGTGTAGCTGGTATATGAAAATGGGCCATATGCATATTACTATATATATAATTCAGAAATACTGCTGTAGTTGCTGGTGTAGGGTGAAAACGTGTAGTTTAGGAAAATATGTTTATCCTGGTTTAACAGGGATTTTGTTCCAACAAATCCTGATAACAGTGAATACTGTTTCATTCATAAAGGGATCTGTAGCATGTCTTAGTAGCTTCAGAAAGCTTTGGGGCTAAAAAGTTATTTTGAGAAAATCATTTGTACAGAAGAAATGTTACCATTTCAACTCACAAGCTTACCATCAAAGCATCGTAAATATAACACAAAAAATAAAAAATGCCGTTTGTGATGTTATTTTTTAATTATATGCGACAATCACCATCTGTCGTCCATAGACGGAATATTAGAAGCTAAAGTGGTGCCAGGTAGCTTTATCCATGAGTTGCTGGATCTTGTAGGTCTGTGGCAATGTTAGGATGACACATTTACCTTCCACCATGATTTGGGTTTCCACCAGAAGGTTCCCAGAAGATCAAATGAAAGTTGATCTTTTGTGCACAAGCAGTGTCCAGCAAATTTTAGGCAACACCATTTTACCATATCTGATAGCAGAGGAATGTTGCAATACCTGCTTATTACCTCCACCAACGAAATTGGATGAAGGTTGTTTTTGCCCCTGCTCGTCTGTCATCAAGATATCTTAATAACTGATGATTGTAATTGGATTAAATCTGGTGTGTGGTTTTGTACCTGCTTAAGGAAGAAGTGATTAAAATATGAGATATATTGGTACAGGGAAGGGTGAAAATGGAGGGGTGGGACATGTTTTCCCCTCTATTTGTTCGTCATAAAGTTATCTCAAGAACTGATGATTGGATTTGGATTAAATTTGCTGTGGTTTTATTACTCCTTATAAGAAAGTGATTAAAATTTGAGACATTGGAACAGGGGAAGGGTGAAAATGGGGTGGTAGGGGGGGGGGACATTTTGTCATCAAAATATCTCAAAAATTGACAATTAAATTGAAAGTAAATTTGGTGTGTGGTTTTGTTACTGCTTTAGGAAGAGATTATTAAAATTTGGAATAGGGGAAGGGCAAAAAAGGAGGAGTCGGGTAAGGTGAGTTTGTCATATCTCAAGAAGTGGATTTGGATTCAATTTAGTGTGTGGTTTTGTTCCTGCTTAAGGAAGAAGTGATCACAACTTGACAGGGGAAGAGTGCAAATGAGGGGTGGGGATATTTAGTCTTTTCATCAATATTATCTCCAGAACTGATGACTGGATTTGGATTAAATTTGGTGTGTGGTTTTTTTTTCTGCTTTAGGAAAAAGTGCTTGAAATTTGGGACATATTGGAATAGGGGAAGGGAAAAATTTTTTAGGGCAAGATTTATCAACACTTAGTTGAAACTTTTTAACGCCGGAAATGTGCTGATCAATGAACTCATGCCATGAAAGAACAGCCATACAAATAATTTTCTGGATTCAAAAGAAAAGCAAGTAAAGTGGTCTCTGGTATCAATGAAATCAAAACAATTGGTTTATGCCATGAATGAAAATGATGGAATGTGAATCTAATCTGAATAGAGCTCAAACAATGAATGCTTTGCCTGAATTAAACTGAAAACAATGATCACGAGTGATGATCCTTAAGTGTTTAGAATGTAAATGGCAATACAGATCAAGTGAGAAAGAGATTGTTGGGAGTGTAAATTGGTGAGTCGAGGGTTTCTGAGGTAGATTGTATTCCAGCAGGGAATGAACAGGGGCTGAGATGTGCGCTCTGTAGAGTGCTATAAATCTAGTTTGTAATGTGATCCGCCAACTATGTCCAGTAGTATGCGACCAGTGGTAGGGCATTCACAGGTACAAAAAAGTAAATGAGTTAAGTTTGTCTGGTTTATATCATTTACCTTACGTGGTGGGTCAATGGATCATCTCTTCGCCACTCCCTCCATCAATAATAGTCTTTCAATTCCAGTGTATATGATTAAGAGTGGTACTTAAAATTTTGTCCTCTACCAGGGGTTAACAAGTCACTCATCTGGCTGCCCAAGACAACCAAAATTCATATCAGAGCAATGGTAAGTTTTTTTATGTCTGCCTGTCAGGCAACCAAATTTTAAGCAGTTTGTACGGCAAACAGAATTTCTTTCTGGACAGTAATAAGTGCAGAGTTCAATGCACCATGAACAAGCCACCTTCTGGTGGAATTGTCCAATGCTGTTTAATAAGGGGTAGAAGAAATTTTGTCGCTTTCAATATACATGCAAGTTCCTGGTGTGGCTCAATACTAAATTCACTCTAAAAAGACACAGTACACCTTTTGTATGTCTTCTTGTCCCACAATTAGTCAATGCTAAAGGAATACGAATGAAAAGTAAGAGCATTGTTTTTCATGAATTATAAGAGGTCTTATCTCGTGCTCAGATGGTCACGGTTGTTGATATGGGGTATGTCACCCATCTAATGCATTCGAACACAAGTACAAGATGGAAAACCTTTCAATATTGAGCATTCTGGTTAGGTTTCTAACTTCTTGACCCAAGAGTGGGTAAATTATCATTTCAAACCCTTTTTCCACAACCTCCCTCAGTGCATATTAAATTTCAAACAATAATATTTTTCACATAAGTTGTTAACTTAACACAAAATGGAGGTTTTCATTTTGCCTTTAAATTTGGGATGAGATAGAATGTTCCACTGCAAATACATGGTGTAATCTTTCAAATACCCACAGCTACAAATTCTGGAATCTTAAAGAATGCTTTTGAATAATCATTGGGATAAAGAAACATTTAAAGGTCTATCTCTTTTCATAAAAGTTATAGCATGAAACTTGTTTTAAAGAAATTTTGATAAAAAACTTTTTAGATCGAGTAAACAATCTTTTGATGGATTTCAACTGATTGGGATTTTCTTGGGTAACATGTAGGCAAAGAAAAACTCTTTAAAAAAATGCATAAAATGTTAAATATAATTACTTTTCACCTCTATGCATTCAACATACTTTGTACGTATACAATGACAAGAATATCATAAAGACAAATGGCCCCCAAAACCACAATTAACCCTTGTCTGCGTAGTTGGTCCAAAATGAAAATGGTTGCCCAATTTCGCTTCATTTGGGATGGTAATGGGTAATGAATCATTTATCGCTATGACAACTCTGAAGACTGTAAATGTAGTCCTACATTTTCAGACCGCTGCTCATTTCAGCCTGAATGCAGATCAAAATTTAGAATCTCAGTCTTGTTTTAAAAAACAGGTGCCTAATATGTGCATATATATTTTTAAAGTTTTCATATAAAAGATAAAAAACTATCTGTTCCATCAATATGAACACCCCAGTTGCCATTTAAGCAGTTGTATGTTATTTTGAAAGTCTTCATGTGTGATGATCAGTTCAAAGACGACTCACAATCTATCATGAAGCTCATGTCGCAAAGTAGTTTGGTCTAATATGTAATCTTTAAAATTCTGATTATTCTTCATGTAAATTTCACCAAAACATTGCAGCCAAGCCACTAAACCAAGATTTTCTTCTATTCTTTACAAAAATACTGTAAAAGATTTTATGATAAAATCACATGACTTGTGATGTTGAATTAAATATAAATTAATTTAGTGTGAAAATGAGAAAACCAGAGATCAAAATGACATCTAACAATTTGAACAGGACAAATTCAAGCAATCGATAAAATCCTCAAACACCATCTAGAGCATCAATGGTATTGTAGCTCAACAATTATTCAGGCTTGCCAATAATTGTTTGTTTACAGAAATTATATTTTGCATGAGCTCCCCTGTGAAGTATTGACACCAAGTTATATCAGACACTCACTGATTACAGCAAGTGTCAGTGTTGAGTGCCAAAGACGCAATGTATACCATCAACAATATGGAATTGTGGATGGGAAACTACAACCCAAAAAACGTAACAAATTTTGATCACTGAATTGAATTTGAACCTATAACCTCACTGTTTCAAGACGTTGATTATACTACTGAACCACACTACTACAGTAATACAAGATACAATCACAGTGCAATTTATGGGGTGAAGAGGACAAAACTAAAAAATACCGATTAAAGTCAACAAAAAAATTGTTCTGAATGGCTAAGAGTGCGAATTGGAATGGAAGGCATTTATTTATTTTCCTCTCAGAAAAAATGACAAGGCATGTAAGGGTACAACAGGAATGTTAAACAACACAACAAAACATGCATCAAACACTAATTTACACACACATAGCAGTCCCATTAAAAATGTTACCCATTGCTCAGTGACCTGGTCAAGCTCGACTGCTTCAGCCTCACCACACCATAAGAAAAATCCATCCCTCATGGTTTCCTGATGAAGCGTCATTAAGAACATGACCAGATATAGAATCATACCTGCGCAATGCAACATGGGATACTACATGTTGCACTTGTGGAATTTCCAACATGGCTGCTCATTCCATGGGCAATTGCCACAAGCCAGCATGTAGGGAGACTATATGATGTATGATTATTAAAATTGCTGTTTCTTTTTATCTTTTTTTATCATTTTGTGAAAAAATAGAAAACTAATTTAAAGAATACTATCTACCATATCCACAAGAGTGAACATTAAGTCAAAACAAGAATACCAGAAAATTTCAAGATTTTCAGCTTTTAGAGGCAATACTGTGATGCTAGTATGATCCCAGCTATGTTGTTAGCTCTTTAGTATCAGAATAGCAATTCAGTGATGTTGATATGAAGTTAACTAAAACCCAACTTGATTCAAACCCATTTGTTTGGAAAGAGGCATCACACTTCGACCAACCCTTTCATCCTACATTAGTTTTGCATTCATTTCCTCAGACCTTATTCATTTAGTAAACATGAAGATGGCAAAAGTTCCATCAAAATTACCTAAAACTTCCAGGTATAATTTCATGAAAGCATAAATATGTGATATCATTAGTTGTAGCATCCTCCATTCACTCCTGGAAGTTAATTGTTTTTTTAATCTACTTCCATAAAATTTGAATGAGTGCAGCTTAGATTCTCTAAAACATAAAGTCACAAAACATAAGGTCAATCAAATTTTTGAGGAAAAGATCTTTTGAAAGTTATCTTGAAGAACAAAATTGATATAATTACTCAAGGATATGGGGCAATTCACAAATTTGCATATAGTAAAACCTGTTGTGGTGAATTCAAGAACCAGAGCTTATGTTAATACTGGAAAGCAACCCGGTACTTGATGATGTTACAGCTACTTTATTTTAGATCTTTTACCTTGAACATTTGCTATTTACTAAGTCAAAAAAGGTAATTTCAAAAATCTCCAGTGTGTCACTTCAAACCCCCTCTCGATAATACATTTTTCAGAACAAACATTTTTGAGGATTTCTTTTGTTAATTAGCATAGAACGTTCTTAGGCCAAGTTTGAAATTAAAAAAATGAACAAGGGGGAACAACAGGGTCAGATATATATGAATCTGATCCTATCACACTTAGGGGAAGGTGAATTTAACATTCAGATTGTGTAATTATCATGATATCATAAAGGTCACTTACTTACAATTCACGGATGACAATTGATGATGAAATCTGTTCTAAACAGTCCAATGTTTATATACGAAGAATAAACTATGATATGAGTTTAATGTACAAGAATGACAGCAATATTTTCAGGTTTTGATGAAACAACTTCGCGCTGTTACTTTCAGACTGCTAAAATGGCAACTCTCCGACATCTAGAAAGTGGAAAAAATCCCTTTTCATTTAGTTCAACCGTTGCTCAGACTTTAATAGGTTTAAGTTCGTCTGACTCACTCCTATGACATCTTGGTGACGACCTCGATGACACGCGGCTTCGGGCTCATGACAGCCTCCCTGTTTCCGTTATCTACCACGCCGATAATCCATGCCGGGTTACCTTCCGCTTTCTCCATCTCTCGACAGAATGTAGCTGCTTGATCTCTTGGAAATGCTATGAGAAGTCCACCTGGAGAAGAAAAAGTTGAATGTAATCAAATGAAAACTTCTACGTAGTGTGTTTAACCATGTGAATAGGAGGTAAATGTACACGGTGCAAAGTATGATACAAAAATTTTAATTCAAAGATTTTCACAAAGTACATGAAGTAATCATTTAAGAATTCTATTACTTTTGAACAAACCAATTCCATGACTCCCCTTTCATAAATTTCCATTACTTGTTTTCAGGGCTAAAAAGAGCAATCTTTCCCAAGTACATAAAATATCAAATTATTTTTTCGTTTGATGAGGGCTTAACTGCACCACGACAGCGAGGGTCAAATTGTGCCTGAGAGGTTAGATCATTCCAGAAGTAGGAAGAACAGGGGTTAATAGCCAGGAAGCTAGGATTGAAAGAGGAAGTGCAGGGGTGCAAAAAAAAAGGGGTAAAATGGGGGTGGGAGAGGAGGACTAAATATGGTTGTAGAGGGAGGCACGATGAAGGAAGGAGATAATTCTATCCAGAGGGTTTTTCTGGAAGAGCTCGGCTATGGAGTTGTGAGAAAAGCTTTGGGGAGGTTGTACAGGGGCAGGTAAGGAGGACCTAGGAGGACATGTGAAGGGGCAATGGCAATTGTTGCAGAGGGGTGGGGAGCCACTAAGGAGGTGGGAGTGAGTGAGGTGGTGTGACTTATTCTAAGGCGGGTGATGTGAACATTGTCGATACGGGAGAGATTGTGGATGGTGGGTTTGGTCGGAATAAAAGGCTGGATGTCGTGGAGTTTGTTATCAATTTGAGAGTCCCATGAGGTTTGTCAGCATTCACGAACAAGGGAAGCGATAAGCGGTTTGATGTCAGAAAGGATTCAAACTTTCTAGCTACTGCAAAACTCTTTGAAACTCCACAACTTTTCCAGGTCAGTAGACTTAAAAGAGTTATATTCCATCATTTTCCAAAAAAGCAAACACAAATGGAAACCTTCTTGTAGTGTGATTACTACTGCATGAGAAGGAGCAAAATGTCCAGGATTCTAAGTATGGATACAAAAATATGTGACAACACCAATAAGCCAATTTCATTTTCTATAAATGACTAACAAGAACACAAAAATTTGCCACAGTAGGAATACATACTGGCAAAAACTATGTTCTCATTCTTTATGTGTGCAAATTGAAAACATTATCAAAATACTGATCAAAATACTGATAACCCATTTTTGTAAGTATTAGCAGATCTGGGAAAAAATCTACGGTTCCTGCAGTTACAACCTTGGGAAAAATAGGAATTCACTAGAAGGCCCTTTTTTTGCATTATTTTTTTTTTTATAGATTTCTTGTATATGTGGTAAATATGTGCTTTAAAAACATCCCCATGTAATTGTGCTATGAAAAGTACATTAAATTGCTAAAGAGGGAAGCATTTAAAGATGTATTTACGACATTGATATTATTTCTGTCACGATTTGTCGTGGGAAGATTTTCGACACTACAAAATTTGTAAAATTATTTCCAACTTTTGAGTATATGCAAGGGTTTTTACATAATTTGAAGGAAGAAAAATGTTCCTTTCTTTTTTTCCCACCATTATCATTTCTTGTTAAATCAAGTGGAACACAATAAGCACTCTGCCACCACAAGTTTACTAATAGAGTACTAAGCTAAATCCATCTGAGCCATTAGGCCCACAGAGCCAGTTTTCAACAGCGTAAGCAGATTAGAGTACATGAGTCTAATGACTCTGTCCCCCTGGACGGGACGCCAGTCCATCGCAGATTAACTACCCAGCAGTGCTGGTACTCATTTTACAGCTGAGTGGACTGAAGCAACAAGTAGAGTAAAGTGTCTTGCTCAAGGACACAATGCAGCACTCACAACAGGAATCAAACTTAGTACCTTTCAAATATAAGCATGACTCCTTAATGACTGCACCTCAGTGTTAGACTACACCTCACTTTAAAAGATCAAATCAAAAACAAGTAAAACAAAATGTCCATTTCAGACAATTACCTGAAGTTTCTGCTGAATATCCTTGCAGGAGTTGAAAGAGGTTTCCACACGATTTGGCAATCTGGTTCATTTTAGCTATTACTGGGAGATTATGGATGACAAACTTCACTTCGTTTTGTTGGTATTTTGCAAGATTTTGGGCGTGGCCCAAGATGCCATAGCCAGTGACATCGGTGGCTCCCCTTGCATTAAAATGACGCATGAGTACAGCAGCTGAGAGACAAAAAGGAAATATGTAAGTCATGCAATGCTGATTTCATTCAAAAGCTGGAAAGGTGTTGACAGGACTTTATTAGGGATCACTCCTTTGATTGCACTGAACAACCCAAAACCCTGTTTATCAAGGCTTTCCCCTTTATAAACTTACTTTAAAATGTCATTCATATGTTGAGCACTTTTGACAGTTTTGGTTCTACAATATGTTCATTCAAATTTGCTGTTCTCAAAGAATTAGTTCATGGGTCAAGCAAGTCCATCTTATATGAAAGAACACTTTAAATGGAACAAAATGGTGAAGAAAGAGTTCAAAAATCTTTATTCCGTTAAGGAGATATTAAACTTGAAAGCTCTGTCTTATCTGTGTAGAAGTGACTGGTGTAGTAAGTCTACTATGGAAGGTTGGTGCTCTCATCCACACATTCTTAGCAATTGTTAATGTTTTAAAAAAAAATTTATTTAACTTTTTTACTATTTGAATTATTTTTCCTCGAACTTTCTTCAGATGGTAAATTATAATTAACCTTACTAGATTCTGTTTGATTACTTTCCTGAAATACCCAAAGGTTTTCAAGCTACCAAATCACTGGACAAAACATGATATGAATACATAAAGGCTTTGAGGAATCTGAGGCTACAACATCACACCTAGTCTGATTTCAGTCATTTCTACAAAAATTATAAAAAATTAAGATTATCTTCTTAACAGAATAACATTTTGATGCTTTCTTCCCCACTTTTGTTTCTTTTGAAGTCCTCTTTCATATAAGATTGACTTGCTGTACCACTGAACTAATCCTTTAAAACAAAAGAATATTATGCAGGTCATAATAGTTACACTTTCTAATAATTATTGTCTCAGATTTTGGTGTAATATTACATGCAGGCAATGGTCACAGCAGTTACCAAAGTTCTTCCATTAATTTTGTGTTGAAATTTTGTTCATATCCCAGCTGGATAATTGCCAGTACCTAGCTGGAACCATTTTCTTGTTATTTGTCCCAGGTCAGGTAAAGCCCATACAAATTAAACCTAGGCAATGGCATTCATACTATTCAAAATGTGCTGCATTAGACACTTTGTTTATTTAAGATATTTCAGCAAAATAAGCAAATGGTACTCAGAAACAGAACAAAAAGTCTTCTTCATGGTTCATCAAAGCGAGCTGGGTGTCTCATCACTGTACCAATAACTGGGAATGTATGTGCATTGGACTTTTACATTTGCAAAAAATATCAAACCAGTAAGAACTGGTTCACACATTGCTTTCAGAAGTTAAACGTTAATGGCTAGGTATCTGTGTAGGCAACATTACGGTAGCTCAATTACTTTAAAATCTATTCAAATCCATGAAAGTAGGAAATTGTTATTTTACATCAAAATCTGTAAGAATTCACCATTTTACAGCTTTTTTCATTTCTAGGCTTCAATATATGATGTAGAACTGCATGGCCTTCAGTATTTTCCCAAGTAAATCCTTTGACTTTCAATTGTTTACCATGTCTTTCAAGTGGTGCAGCAATTTTTGACCAAAGCTTTCGAGTCTTTACCGCTTTTCTAATCAAATTCTACCAAAACTTGAGTTTTGCATCATTTTCAGTGACTTGAGATTTAAGAAAGAAATCTAAAAGTTAAGATTTTAAGCTATCCACCTGGTCAGTAATATACATCACAAATTTAGCATGTGCTTAAAAGTCCCACAGACCTTTAATAAAACAGCATACAAAAAACAAGATATTTTAAGCACTTGCTTTGATAGATAATTCATTATATCGTCGCAGGAAAGTAGCGTTGTCCTATGTCCAAAAGTGTCATTCTGGGATAATCGCTTTTTAAGTTCTTAATCCTGCATTAATTCAGCACATAGCGCATTTTCTTTCTCCACAATATTTTTCCTAGATGATATATGTTAAGTCAGAGGCATAGAAAGTAGCCCACTTGGTCATTGAATACTTTCCAATAAAAAAGTCAATTTTGCCAAAAATGGACATAGGACAACTAGGACAACGAATACCTGTCAGATACAATGTATTCACTGCACATTTCTAAAACCCTTAATGCAATCATCAAGCAAACTTATTCCCCAAAGAACACAACTTTGCTACAGATACAGTAGTTCAAAATCCCTTTTCAGGCAGGAGAACTTCTTGATACATCTTCTCAAAGCCCAGGGCTAAGTAACCTTTTCATGGTTTTAACAAAAAAAAATGTAAAACAATACTGTGTCATGTAAGATTCTCTAACAAGAAATCATGCATCGTGTCTCATTTAGTGTACGACAACCTTTGACCCAATGCTTGACCCACCTGTCTTGTTTAGTCTGGACATGTTATACATCGCCTCTTGGTAGGCCTGATTGATCTGTTCTTCCGTTATTTGGTTGCCCGAGACCAGCTTGCGCCACCTCTCATTCCGAGATTCTTTCCATTGATGGGCGTTGACAGCTACCTGGGTACCAAGCGGCTTAGTCAACACGAGAACATTACCAGCTTCAGCATGAGGGCTGTGAAAAGGAAAACAAAAATGGATGTTTTTCTAAACTGTAAGTTTTAGCCAAGCATGAAAGCTACACTATCAAAACAATTCATTCACATCAAAGAAAGATCTGATTAAGTATAAAGAAAAATGTCACTTTCACTTCAATCAGAAGAAATAATGATTGTTTGTTTGCGTGAGTTTAACAGCATTTGACCCATCTGTGTACAACATATGACACGTGTGATGTGTTTACCAGTTTTTTGGAGCATTTTCACATTAAGGCACGCATATTAGTGATAGAACCTGTTGACAACATTAGAATGTAAACAATTACTGATGAATAAAATGCAAGTGTGACGATGCAAAAAGACTTTATCACTTTTTCAAAACAAAAACAAGATTATATTAAACCCCCTCACTTAGCTATATGCATGTAATCAACAACAAAAACAATAGGGCACACAATCAGAAAATGAGTTATCAGTGTACCACATATGACCTGTATCCAATGTACTGTATTGTCCTTGAGTTGCTGTGTTTACTGTGCAAGATCTTTTTAGCAAAACCATAGGTAGCCCGCTCACTTTGTATATTAATGATATTAAAAAAATGTATACCATCAATATGTAATCACTAGCTATCAACATAAATATACCAATTATGAATCAAAACAGACATGAGCATGAGCAATTGAAGATTTTTGCATAAAGTCCCGCCTACTCATTGATATGCAAGACATAACCACTAAAAGCAATACAGGGCACATACGGACCATGGGATATCCGTGTACCACCAATGACATGAATCCAGTTTATCTTTTTTTAGATATCGTCTTTACAAGCTATTTTCAGCAAAATCATATTAAGTTTCGCCCACTTTGCATGTTGATGAAATTCAACGTTTTTAAAGCATGAACATATATATACACACCAGGTAACATAATAATCAAACCAAATATGACACAAAACAGCCATGTGGTTGTTAAAATATAAGCATTTAAAGAATTTTACATTAAGCCCCGCCTACTCATCAATATCCATAACATCACCACCACAAACAATACGGCACATCTACAGACAGACCATGGGCTATCTGTTTACCAAATATGAAGTGAATGCAGGTTATCATTCTTGAAATAATGTGTTGACAAGCTCGTTTGAGCAAAATCATATTAAGCACACCCACTAAGCATATTAATGAATTTCAATGTTTTTATACCACGAACGCATACCCACTAGCTAAGATCATAACTATGCCAAATATGAAACAAAACAGACGTGCCATTTTTAAAATATGAGCATTTCAAGATTTTTACATTAAGCCCTGCGTACTCATTAATATGCATGACATCACCATCAAAAACAATAGGACACATCTACAGATCATGGGCTATCTGTGTACCACATATGACTTGTACCCAGTGTATTGTTCTTGAGATATCGTGTTAACAAGCTTGTTGTCACAGACACACATACATACGTAAATACACAAGCCAGCATGACTGCATTGGTTCCTATGCTATTAGCATCAGAACCAAAAAATTGTCCTTGTTCTTATTACTAGTTATTCCAAATAACACTGACTAACCCACCCCTGCTGGTATTCAACTTCAAGGGTACCTTTGCATGCATGTGATTTTGACAAACAAACAGACAATATAGTTTTCCATATTTGGAGGGAACTATAGGAGCTAAAACAAGAGTGTTTTTATTCAGAAATGATCTTTTGAAATATTATGTAATCAAATGCTGCTGTAAACTCAGAAGTAGCTTATTCTGCTATGCATACTGTATGTTGACTATTTTTGACAATATTGGTGGGACAATGTCTTTAATTCATGGAATCAAGCAGCTTTAATCATCTCAAAACTTAAAAATAATATGAAAGCCATAGCAGCTACACAATATATGCCATAAATTTACATCTTTTAATAATTTGATTTAATATTATACTTCGGTAATAATTACAGAAGCTACAAGACTTCTTCTATCAATTTTGTCTTTAATTTTGTCTTCAATTTTTGTTCATTTCCCAAATGTACAACTCCCAATACCTGAAACAATTTGCTTGTTATTTAACCCAAGTGGAGCCTTGAACACAGCCGAACCTAGGGAGCGACATTCATTTTCTTTGAGATCATATACTGGATTAGAAACATTTGTCTGGTTGAAGATATTCCTGGACAATTTGAAAATGGTACTCAGAAACAGAACAATAAATCTTCTTCATGGTTCATCAGAGTGAGCTGAGTGTCTCATCACTGTACCAATAGCGTATGCTGGGAATCTATCAAGAGGCATCCCTTACTCTAATAATTAGTGCTGTCATTATATGTCAATTATCGCGATATCTCTTTTCCCATGACATGAAATTTGCCTCTTAGCACAATATCGCGATACCAAAAACTAATACAGAACTAAGAAATTTTCGCGCAACTAGGCTAGGCTATTTCGTACATTACAGTACTAACATTATGGTAGTAAATCTCAAAGTCAAGTTTAGGCCATGATTGTTTCTGAATCAAATTTGAAAACGTCCAAAAATATCATGTTTTTTTTTTTTTTATTAATCAAAAATCATGCTCCTTCACCCAACACTGGCATACTCTAATGTAAGTTGGCAAAAAGTACAAAAAAATCGGCCCAGAACATGCCTCTCACTTCGATGATTCATGGTCATTTTGACTGAATTACTAAACATAAGTGTGATGCACGATGAAATCTAGAACGTAATAGTCACGTGATCATGTCATCTGCTAGATCTGGAAATAATTTTTTCTTGCGCTCATCATTCATGTATACATAAAAGAAGTAGTGATATTAACAATTTGTGTTGCGAGTCAGTTTTCTTGAAAAATATCACGATATACCAATATATCACAATATACCAATATATTACGATATACCAATATATCACGATATACCAATATATCACGATATACCAATATATCACGATATACCAATATATCACAATATACCAATACATCACGATATACCAATATATCACAATATTTCTCTGCTCAATAATCAATACGTAATATAGCAATATCGTGACAGCACTAGTTGGATAAACAGGCACAAAATGTCCACAAAATAGGACTCTTTGTTGAACACTTCATTATAAATAAATATTCCAGTAAACTTTCATGGGAATATGATAGCAGGCTATTATAAATTGGTAAAAAAACCATATATCTTATTCCGTTCTAGGGTTACTGCACTTCAGAGATTTCACCAGTGTGCAGAAAAGTGACTAGTGTAGTATAAATTGTAATGCCATAGGTGCACTTCCACGATAATTTGTATGCATTTCTATGAAAATAAATTTTCATTTTTTTCTTATTAGGAATATCATTTACATAAACAGATGGGCATAACATGTTCTTGTAAAGTGCATGTTATACCTCATCTCAATAATTCAGCAAAAAATGGTTCAAGAATTTATCAACAAAACTCCACAGAAAGTAATCTGAATGCCATCTCCAATCTGTTCATCCCCAGCTCCCGATCACTCTATTCCCCCATCATCACTGATTATAAATCTCACATTATGATATCTCCAGGCAGACAAGCAGACGTTGCAACTCCACCAACCAAACACCAAGGATTTATGACTGTTTGACCTCCAGTGACCTCTGTCCCAGCTTCTTTTGCAGCATCCTGGAGAAAAACATTTATTACAATTAAAACTTCTTTTTTTTTTTCTTCTGAAAAACACACCTGGGAAAATTATGCTTTTCTACAAGATCTTCTTTTTTTTATTTTTTGAAAAGCTGAAGGCCGATTCAGTAATCTTTATAAATACACAAAATTTATGATTTACTGTAGAACTGTAAGTTAAAAGCAAGCCCAAGACCTTTGATATAATGCTGTAATTTGTACAATTCTGCCATTGATGACTTCTGAAACATCTTTCCAATAAAACTCTTTATTAAGGTAACGGTACAATCAGGTTTTAGAAACTCAAATGTACCTGTCTTTGGTCAGACAATTGTAGCAATTTGTTTTATAACAATTGATTTAACAAAGAAGATAGAGAGAGAGCTATTCAACTGAAGAATTTGCATGCTTTCTTGAATCAAAAATTAGGTAAAAAAAGTGAACAAGCAGTAATATGGCTAATTTTGATGGGATTTGTCGCAATTTTTACATTTTTCATATATTTTAGCCAATGTTGCCTCTAGGTGTCACTAATCCATTAAGGAAGGAGGGGGTGGGGGGGGGGGTGAGATGCCAGAAATTCACAATTTGACTGTAGTATGAGAGTTGTTTTGGTAACTGCAATATGACAGTTTATGATTTTGATACCTGCAGTATGAAAATAAGGGATTTCTGATACCTGCAGTACAAAAATAGGTGATTTTTGATACCTGCAGTACAAAAATAAGTGATTTTTGATACCTGCAGTATGAAAATATGCAATTTTTGTGAGACAAGCAGTATGAGAGACTAAATTTTTGCTACCCTGCACTACGAAAATTATGAAAAAAGGCAACTGCTCAGGTGGCACATGTATATATACCTCACACATGAAAGTGCCCGTTCCACTCCCGGGTCACTTTATGCTACTTGCTTCAGAAGAGTAGCATGATAGCATCATTGTTGAAAAGTTGACCCGGAATGCACTCAGTGTCCCATCCACGATGAGATTTTATCTCTCATCTGCTTATACCATAGAAACCGTTGACAGGAAATTAATTCTCCAGACATCGTTTTAATTTAAGGTTTACTATATTTTCTGGCAAAACAAAAGTGGTCCAGAGGAGAGGGCTTGCAAAAATGATGGTTGTCCTCACAAAGTTATTGGTTGTCCTAGGCAACCACACAAATGATTTATCAAACTAATTGACCAATTATAGCTAGGGAAAAATTTGAATTTTCCTTATATCTAAATGTAGGTTACTTACTCTAAATCCTTTGATGATTAAAGGTATAATGGTGTCGCGCTCTTTCTCTGAAAACTTCTGAGGCACTCCAAGTAACATCAACATGTTGTCACACACCGTTACTCCTAGGGAGTACATGTCACTCAACACATTGGCACAGGCAATTTTTCCCTGTGAAAGAAAAGAAAATATGCGATGATATGGAGCTGGAAAAAACCTACAGTTCCAGCGGTTATTACCTCGAAAATCATTATAAAATAATGGATTTATTGTGTAAACAACAGTACCTGTATACTGTATGTGTTAAATATGTGCTGTAAAATGTCCCCCATGTAGTTGTGCAATGAAAAGTAACTTAAATTGCGAAAGAGAGAAGTATATAATAAAGACGTATTCACTACATTAATATCATTTATGTTGCGGTTTTTCATAGGAAGATTTTCAACACCGTCTTTCCGAACGGTGGGAAAGTTTATAATTAATTCTAACTCCGCAACGAAACAGGTTTGTTCTTCCTCAATATTTGTAATGACTTTGTCATAAACTGGGAAAGATACAAAACTGGGAAAGATACAGTTACTATTTCAAATGCCAGTTTTTCAATTACTTTTTAGTCTCAATTTTTTTCTTCTTCTTATTGCCTACACAAATGTTTAAGTTTTCAAACAGCTCTTCTAAGCCCTACATCCAGGGTTGAAAAAAAGCACTCGCCTGCTCGCCATAGGTGAGCAAATAATAATTGTGGCAAGTAGAAATATTATAATACACTTTGGTACTCCCCAGTCCCCGCACTTAATCAAGCCTCGCCATGTTTGGTGAGTGAACTTTTTGGGAGGTATTTTTCCAATGCTGCCTACATCTACTGTTTAGGACACAATGAAAGGGATAGCAAAAAAATTCTTTACAACATGGTACACCAACACACACCATTGAGGAATCTAGCACCCTCTTTTTTCTTTTCTTCGGTAGTAATGTCATTTTGACACCCCCAAGTTCCCAACCCCTTCAAAAGTCTTGATCCCCCCTACATGTATATGTGCACCATACGATTGCTGATATCAAATAGACTGCTCGCACACAGTATACTGTAGAGCAGCGATTCTTAATAGGCTGACCAAATTTGGTCTGCCAGACCATCCAATCTGGTCCGCGAACAAGTCATAGTAGAAAAAGACATTTAGTACATCCCGATCGATCCAAATGAGATCGGTAAAAATGACAAAATTCTCGTTTATTTTGGGTTTTTCCAAGGCAAATCAGTGCACTAGATTATCACGGCTTATCAAATGACATCTGGCATACATCCTTATCGCGCATGCTCTCAGCTTGTTTGTATTCAGGGATTGTTTTTTAGGGTTTTGTTTGTCATGTGATGCTGGTTTTGCCACTTGATTGGCCCGCGGCCTGAGGCTGTTGTCGAATGGTAGCCCTTAGAAAAAGTAATTCAGAAACTGTGCTGTAGAGAAAGTACAGTACAAGAGCTTGACAATATGTAGAATCACTAATCAACCTAGCTATTTTTTTTTTTTTTGTGTGGTAACTGTTCAAGTTCCACAAAAATGTAATTGATTATTATCAAACAATTTAATGTTTCTTCTTTTTTACTGATTTTTGGGTGAAGCTTTGTTGTGATTAATCCTAAACAAACACTCAACACATTTTGGTGATTAAACTTTTAGTAATTAAACTTTTAATACTTAATCGCAAATCAACAGCTATATTGAACAATTAAGAAATGGTACTCAGAAACAGAACAAAAAGTCTTCTTCATGCTTCATCAAAGCGAGCTGGGTGTCTCATCACTGTACCAATAACTGTGCCTGGGAATCTATCAAGAATAATAACGTACTAATGAAAAAAAAAAAAATAATGTCTAAGAGGGTTTCTTTGCAGGTTCAGCACCATTTTTTGGAGGAATGTCTTTACTCTTTTGTAGCAAAATCCATGTATATCTTTCTTGTGAGGTATTAACTGGCTATTCAGTGCTCACACAGCATAACAACCTGACAATATGTAGAACCATCAATCAGCCAAACTATGAAATTCTTTTTTTAGGTATCGCAGAGCTGGAAAAAAATCAATGGATCCAGCGGTAATAACCTCAGGAAAGTCGGAAAGTCGCGGGTAGAAAAGAATTTCATCAAAAGACAAAAAAACATTTTTAGATTACAGTATGTGGTAAATACAGTATGTGCTCTAAAAACATCCCCTGTACACTGTAATTGTGTGATGAAAAGTACATTACTTGCAAAAGAGGGAAAAGATGTATTCACTACATTAATATTATTTCTGTTGCAATTTTTTGTAGGAAGATTTTTGACCTCTATTCAAAACAGTGGGAAATGTTATAATTAATACATGTACCAACTCCGCACAGACTACTGTACACTGATACTACCCCAGATGGCACTCTTACTGTACAGTACATGCTTTATAATTGTGTTTTTCATTAACTATGGATGCAGTAAAGCATGTACTTGTGGTTTTTGGTAGAAATAATTATTTAAATTTCAAGATGAATAGCTCTTCATTATACAGCTCTATCTAAAAACCTCAATCGTCACTTTTCTTTACTTTAATAAAGCAGTAAAGGAAACAATTACAACAAATAGTTTATCAGTCACCTGCATGTACGGGTCATCTACGAGGGGGTAAAAGAAATCTGTGGTCTGAATGAGGGATAGTCCAGCTTGTCGCAGTGGAGTAACACTGCAGTCCATTCCAATCCTGTGAAAAACAGAAACGATACAAGTATAAACTATAGTAAAAACATATTACTTTAAAGAGTTGTGACTAGCAGTGACTAACAAAATTGCTAGTTGTGTAATACCTGTTTTAATAATGACAGTGCCCAACAAATATTGTAAATTGGCTTTAAATAAATATTCCCATGATTTTTTGTAAAAATTTATTTTAAAAAGCATAGTTTTAGAGCCAATTTGGTACCAAAATGAGGTTGATATCATATTCTGTTCAGGGGATATAGATTTTTAAAGATTTCCCAATTGCATTTTAAAGTTTTTGAACAGTATGATGAATTCGTATTTGATGATGTCATAGAGGCAATTCCATTGCAAATGTTTATGTATTTCTTTAAACGTTAATTGGTAGTTTCTGTATAATTAGAAACAATTTTCCAAAAGCTATTGAAGTAGCTAGGGTATATTTGGCAATGTTTATAAATACCTAACTTTCAATTGATTTTTCTAGCAGGTTTTACTAATAAAAGAATGATAGATTTTAATGAAATACATCAATATTTGGGGGAGAATGTGTTGCTGTGATGTCATACCGAGCCTTTACTTATTCGTTTATTGGCATTTTTTGTGAACTTTAGAATTTGAATAACTCCTGGTAGGAATAACATTTCAACATGATTGTTTGTACTAAAATGTTTCTTAACATTTTCTCTTACTCATGAAAGGTTACAAAAAAAACATGGGAATATTCCTTTAAATGGAATCTCAAATTTTCCATGTTTTTATTTCTTCTTGATTCTTACTTTGTTGAAAAATTAATTACTGTAGTCAGTACTAAATATCAATGATTTTGGTATCTAGATATCTGTTTTCCGGCACAACAAATTCAATCGACCAACTTAAAACAATCAAAACGGACACCCTTGACCTTGAAATGCCAAAATGGCTGCCAAAAATGAATTATGAAATTATTTCAATTTGAAGGTGGCCCTTCTGATTATCTTAACTTGATTGGTTGAATTTGTCATGTCAAAAACCATATAATTAGACTCCAAAATCATTCAAATCACACAATCATGTCCATAATGGTAAATTCGATCCCCAGCCCAAAGTTTGTTGACCTTTTCATGTTTTTGTTTATAGAGTCGTAAGTAAATTTTGGAGATAAAAAATCTATACATTTTTGGATTCCTGATGACATCTGCAGATAAGTAATTTGGTATACATTTCAAAAGGACTGGGTCAATTTTGACCCCTGTTTGACCTCAATTAACTCCTACCTAAAATGCCTGGAACTTTGAAGAAGGTAGCCCAAGCTAAATTTGTTCAGTATCATTCAGTTATATCAAAAACACTTTCAAAACTTACCTTTATCCCCATGATTTGGTCAGAACATTAACAATGGTCCTCTACTAAATGTGGTAACTTTGAAATTTAATATAAACAGAACATGAAATCAAAGCAGTTTTTCACCAGTTTTGTTTCGTTAATTGTCTCCTGTCATATCGAATGCACATGTTTGACCACATGAATATTCTTTTTTTTTTTAATTATATGCAGTTCTTTTTTTCAAAATTAAAATCTTTGAGTCAAAAATGTCCTCCTTTCCAATTGCCTATAACCAGTCCCTAGTAGAAACCACATTGTGCCATATACATATATGGCAAAAATCAGCAATGCAAACACACATATGCAAATAAAGTGTAAACAGTGTTCACACCAAGGTTTAAAATTTGGGGGATTTTTTCCCTTGTGTAATTTCTTGTTTTAAAAAAAGAGGGAGAACTTGAAATGCTAAATCTTCCAACATACAAAGTTTTCTGTGATGTCATTACATATTGCTAATTCCTTTTCTGAACAGCTTCTATTTCAAAATGGATTTCTATTGTCAAAATGGACTGAATAAACCCTTCAAATTACCATTATACTCTTTTTTTTGGTACTTAATTAACTTTGTACCAGAATAGCAAGCAAAAATTATGTTAGCTATTGTGGTACAGACTTTATTAAGTGCCAAACACAGAGTGTAATGGTAATGTGAAGGCTATATTCCAGTCCATTTTGACAATAGAAATCCATTTTAAAAATAAAGCTGTTCTGAAAGTTTCTTGTTGAAATCTGACAAGTAACCATCATGGGTAAAAATAGGTTCATGGCTAAAGGAGACATAAAGTATGACATAATCCTTATTTCATATGATAGAATTAAAAATAAGAAACTTTCTGACCAAATTTCATAACTCCTGAGCAATCTAATAAATTTTGTGTAATTATTAAAAACTTTAATGCTACTAATCAATAGCACCATGAGCTGCCATTTTGATTTCAAAACATGAAGATTTATTATGATGTAATCAGCCCAGCAGGATGTTGGAATGCTTTGTATTTCTTTATAATCTACCTCAAGTTTTCTTGCTTATGAAAAAGTGTTTTTCTTTTGCAAGGGTCAAGGATATTTTTTGTGTATACATGAAATTATCCAAACATGCTGTTAAAACTTTTGTGTCACATCATTTTAGAATAAAAACTTAAATCACATTTATAAAGAAATACATATATTTATACACAATATTTCAATACAGAATTGAACAAAATGGCAGCAGCCTCCATGTCTTGATTTTAAACATATAAATTGAGATAGGAATAAGATCTTTACTTGCTGTCTTTGGCAATTGGCATCTGTGATGGTGAAATCTCTGATTCTAAACAGGTTTTATCCGGTGTACCACAAGGTACTGTTTTGGGTCCATTACTTTTCCTTTTATATGTAAATGACATCCCTGATAATATAAAGAGCACATTTAGACTGTTTGCTGATGACTGCCTTGTGTACAGAACAATTGATAACACCCCTGACCAACAAATCCTCCGAGATGATCTTAACAAACTTGAACAAAGGCAAAACAAATGGCAAATGAATTTCAACCCCTATAAATGCTACATCTTGTCAATCTCCTCTAAGAAATGCTTTTAATCACCTGTTTATTCTTTATGCAACCAGCCACTAAAACATGTCAACTCCCACCGATACCTAGGTGTTGAAATTGATAATAAACTTAAATGGGATAAACATATACATATGATAACCAAGAAAGCTAACTCTGTACTTGGCCTATTAAAACGTAACCTTTCAAACTGTCCCACCAACGTTAAATCCACTGCTTATAAAGCTCTGGTCAGGCCAGTACTTTAGTACGCATCAGCAGTCTGGGACCCCCATCACCAGCACGATGTGGATAAACTTGAATCTAATCAAAGGAGAGCAGCCAGGTTCTGTATGGCAGATTGCTCCTATAAATCTAGAGTAAAAAACATGCTTCATAAATTAGATTGGCCCCTGCTAAAAACAAGAAGATACAACACCCGGCTACATATGATATAAAATCAATAACAATCTTGTCGCCATCAATAAAGATGAAGTTATCCCCAATGTCAGAACTAATACAAGAAATAATAATGACCTTAATTTCCAGGTTCCCTATGCTAAAAAAGAATGTATATAAACACTCTTTCTTCCCTTACACTCAATGATTGGAATGCTTTACCGTCAGACATTGTACATGCACCAAGTCTCAATTGTTTTAAAGCTAAACTTACTAACACTTGTATTGCTAACTAGTTTTTTTTTTTTTTTTTACTCACTTTTTACGCCTATACCTTTGAAGGATTTTTGCCGACTTAACCGTACTTGTTGGCGTTCATGTCCTCTTAAAGGATTTTTGCCGACTTAACCGATTCAGATTCAGATCCATACCAATCCAAATGCATATCAAATATGAAGTAGGCCTAGCCTAATTCATCAGTTTATTTGTGACTAACGTTAAGACTTAGGTCAATTCATGTTTGATAAAGGGGAAGTCGGCACAAAATGTAGCCCTAGAGAGTGACTGCCCCTTTAACTTATCACACATGCGGCGCCGATATGTGGTCTTGGCTTTAGCATGCGCAATGCTTGGGGTATGGCTGCATTACACAGTGTGCTTAAATGCAGGTATGCACGTTACACTCCCTACTCTGCAACGTGTAATTTGCAAGTTGATATAACAACAATGACAAAGCCCGCGAAAATACCATGCTGTTTACAGGCAAAGCTAAGCAATCATTCTTACCATAACGGGGAACAGCTGATGTGATTTGAATGTTGGGATCATCTGGATGTCTGTGTGTTGTCTGTCCAGTCGAAAAAATTTGCTTGTGAGGAGGAAGAAGGTTCGATTCTTCATCTTCAAGTCCCTTCATGAGGTTGAGCAGTACCTCCTGAGGGACTTTACACCCTCAACCCTTCAATTCTGTTGTCTTTGTCAGGCGGAAATCTTTCGACAAATCATGAGCTTCTGGATCAAAAGGCGGTCTTCCAGCCATTTTCTTGTTTGAGGCGGGTTTTCTTGAGATAAATGGTGTAATTTGTGCTAAAATGGCCGCAACCGATAGACGACAACCAGAGTCCAAGAACGAGTATTTAAATGTACCCCACGCGCAATTCACACGCTATGATAATAGAGGGCGGGTCTTATTTCCCGAGATGCAACTAAAACAAGCTCTTTCAACATATCTCAAATTATTGATAAATAAAAGGGATTGTCGTATATTCCAATATCGAATATTATAACATAAATTGATCATGTTAGTCATGAAATTATTATCTTTGACCTTTGCTTGTAACATAATATCTGATAAGGAAGCTTACGAGAAATTAAATTAGCTATGTTAACAGAAAACGACTGGAAGTCTTTGGCATAAGATGTCAGGGATGTTTAGAGGGACGAAAAACACGCCTATCAGTCAACTAATGCCAGCTCAACACCCACAAACGTTGTTTCTTGATTTATATTTCCGGTAGCCAATCAATGCCAGAATCGATTTAAAATTTCATGGGGCTGTTGGTATTTTAACCAAGTGACAACTGATAAATATGTTGGTTATTTTTTCAATAAGCACTTGATAAGACAATAATATCGACACATATCTAATTATCAAAGATCTTTGAAATTAATACTTTCAAATCCAAAAATAATTATTAATTTGTTGTTCGCATTAAATGTCGTTGCGTGCAAAAAGTAGTGTCTATATAGAGTATCCGTATGTTTAAAAACTGAGCTTTTAAATATCTACCTTTCGTTTGATATACGATATTCTATATTAAATTTTAATTAGCCACCTATAATTAGCTGTACCCGCAAGGCAATGATAATGCACACACAATGAGACTTAAAACCGTCAAACAGGGAGGGGGTGGCAAGCTATGGGTACGAGAGTGTTTTGCCCCGCTCGGTATTTGTTCTTCAGGGGGGTGACCAGGCTTCTCAATAATGTTAAAAATTTCGGAATCAAATGAAATGAAGTATACTCAATCAGCCGTTTTTGCAGTGGTACTCAGGCTAAACCTGAGATTTGTGGAGGGAGGGGGGAGGGGGGAGGGGTGGAAATTTGGGCTAATTACCCCCAAAAATGTCCACTTTTTCACAAATGTTTTTTTTTTTTTTTTTTCTTTTTCTGGGGGACAGGGGACTATTACCCCTTTCGTTTGATATACAATATTCCATATTAAATTTTATTTAGCCACCTCTAATTAGCTGTACCCGCAAGTCAATAATTATGAACACACTATCTCAATTTGATTTAAAACCGTCAAACAAGGAAGGGGTTGCAACCAATGTGTACGCGAGTATTTTGCTCCGCTTGGTATTTGTTCATCATCGGGGTGACCAGGCTTCTCAATAATGTTAACAAATTCGAAATCAAATTAAATTAAGTAGACCCAATCAGCCGTTTTTGCAGTGGTACTAAACCTGGGATTTTTTTGTGATCCCCGTACCATGGGGGAAAATTTGGGCTAATTATCCCCAAAAATGTCAAATGTTTTTGCACAAAGTTTTCTTTTCTGAGGGACAGGGTACTATTAGACCTTTCGTTTGATATACAATATTTTATATTCGATTTCAATTGCCACCTTTAATTAGCTGTACCCGCAAGGCAATAATTGTGCACACTAAGTCAATGAGACTTATAACTGACAAAGTGGGAGGGGTGTAGCAAGCTATGGGTACGGGAATATTTTTCCCCGTGCCGTTGGTGGAAATTTGGGCTCATTACTTCCCAAAATGACACATTTTTCACAAATAGTTCTTTTCTGGGGGACATGGGACTTTTAGACCTTTCGTTTGATATACAATATTTTATTTTAAATTTTAATTAGCCACCTTCAATTAGCTGTTTCCGCAAGGCAATGATTATGCACACTAAGTCAATGAGACTTAAAAGTGACAAAGAGGGAGGGGTGTGGCAAGTTATGGGTACAGTAGTATTTTTCTCCGCTCGGTAATTGTTCATCAAGGAGGTGACCAGGCTTCACAATAATGTCAAAAAATTCGGAATCAAATTAAATTAGGTAGACTCAGTCAGCCGGTTTTACAGTGGTACTAAACCTGAGATTTGTTTGTGATCCCCGTACCAAAGAGGGAAACTTGTGTTGATTACCCCCCAGAAATGTCAAACTTTTCACAAATGTTTCTTTTCTAGGGGACAGGGAACTATTATACCTTTCATTTGATATACGATATTCTATATTAGATTTTAATTAGCCACCTCTAATTAGCTGTACCCAAGTTGTTCATATGTCATCTGTCGACGGCACAAAATTTCAATAAAAGAAATTGAAAAAGGATACTCAATCGTTTATACAAGCGTTTTGAATTTTGTTTTGAGCATTTTAAAAGATATAGATATTTTTTGAATAGCATATATATTAAAAAGTTTTTCCAAATTATAATATACATCATTTGGTACCAACATTACTACATGCCATAAGATCTTTAAATTTCTTTCCTAAATCTAAGGCACTGAATATGATAAGAAAGTCTATTCTTACTATAATTTGATTGTGCGCTTGACAAGGATACAAATAAAATATGTTTGGTCAGAATTTGCTGCACCACTTCAAAAAATAATAGACATAGAAAAAATAGATTTACAAAAAAAATAACAATAAAACAATGTCGCTCTGTCATACATCGCAAGCAACAATTGCATACAATATGCAAATTGATGCCTGCTTATATTGTCAACGTTTAACCAATTTTTGCAAGTATGAAGGTTTTGAATATATTTTAAAGCAATTACGCTAATGTTGCCACTACACGTCCATATACCTGCAAGGCATCAATCCGAAGATAACCAGACACAATGAAGAGACGATTCCAATCCAGAGTATGGCATTATGGTTTGTATACGTCAAGAAGGGACCATTTTCACTGTAAGCCAGGAATTTCAAGAATCTCGTCTCATGATTAGTCCGCCAAAAGAGAGGTCCTATTTTAAGAAACCTGTAAAATACCTGAGCTAATAGACGTCCATCAGCCGTTTTGTTTATATTTTGCGATAAACAAATACAGAGAGATTATACTGAGATACCATTTTGTCATATAGATTGTAAGATTTTGCGATGTGTAATTTTATTCCTTAGAACCTGCCATCTTAACGACGAACTTATTCTGTTACAAATATTTGAATTTTTAAAATGATGATTCACGCCTAGAAGCCTAGCTTTCTTCTTAATTTTTCCTCATATTTTAAAAACCACGTGGTAAACATTTAAAAGGGAGTGGATAATATTTAGCCATGAAAGCAATGAAGATTTGTCTCTGAGTTTCGCTGGACACAGAAAGTTTCGCAGAGGTATTTCAAATTTGAAAATCATAACACTACATAAGGCTTTAACGTTAGTATATCATTATGGAAAATATCACAAAATAGCAATGTCCATGTCACGAAAATTTCCTAATTAAAGGAACTTTTTGGTTTCTTATTTTTAGGACCTCTCCCGGACTGATGATAGTTGCCAACAACAACAATTGAATACACAACATTAACGGACAGACGCGGTAGTTACCTGCATTTTCCCATCAGCCACCAGAGGTGACTGCCGGGTTCTGCTAAACACTACCGAGGATGAAAAAATACACACAGACAAACAAACATAAAGATGGGAAACAACTCAAGAGAAGAACCAAACAATGACATCAGGACGTGATGACAAGGCAAAGAGCAGGAAGAGGAGAGAAAGAAAAAAAACTAGTCGGAAGGAATGACCAGTTGGGGGGAAAGAGGTAGAGGTGAAGGGGTGAAGGGAAGCAGGAGGAGCCGGTGTAAAGGTCCAGCAGCTGAGAAAGGTGGGGTCGTTTGCGTTGATTATCGTCACTGAGATGGGTGTCCATGCGATGATTCAACCTGTCTCTAAGAAAGGGGACGTTAGCCCGGGAGTGAAGGTCAGGGAGACGAGTTCTGCGAGGGAGTCTCAGAGCCAGCCGAAGGGACTTGTTCTGGATGACTTGGAGTTTGACAACGTGGTTAGGTGGGGCGTTGAAAATGGCTGGGAGGCCGTACTCAAAGATGGGAAGTACGAAAGTTTTGTAGAGAGTGAGGTGAGATTTAGTAGAGGATAGAGTTGAGAAAGAGACCTTACACAGTTGGGCAAGGCGACGGCGGCCTTTGGTGTGAGTGGCCCTGATGTGGGTAAGCCAGGGGTGAAGGCGAAAGTTGCTGGTGAAGGTAAGCTCAAGGAAAGTAGCTTTGAAGGAGTGAGGTACAGGTGCCCCATGGATATGGACCACAGGGAACCTCTGGGCTTTAACAATCCTACGATTGTAGATGGGGAAGGAAACCGTCTTTGAAGCGTTGATTTTGATTATCCAAGTAGAGCACCAGTTGGTGATGGTGTTGAGATAGGTTTGAACGGTAGAGACTCGTTGGGTGGGGCGAAAAACCGGGGACCAGATGGCAATATCATCAGCGAACTGAGAGAGACGGATGTTACCCTGTGGAGCAGGCACGTCGTTAACGAAGATGTTAAATAGGATGGGGCTGAGAGTAGAGCCTTGGGGGACCCCTGCGTTGGGAGTGTAGGTGGTGGAGCGGTACCCGAAAAACTCAGAAAAAGCAAGTCTCATGGAGAGGAAAGAAGAGAGGAGGCGAGTAATACGAGGGGAAAAGCTAGAGCAGGAGAGAGAAGTTTGTAGCGTAAACCATTGTGCCAAACAGCATCAAAGGCCTTTTCTACATCGAGGAAGAGTGCAAGAGAAGGAATGTTACGATTGATGTGAGAGAAAATACTTTCAGTGAAGACAAGAAGCGGGTCAGTGGTAGATCTATTAGGACGGACACCGAACTGGTAAGGGTTGAAGAGGTCGTTGCTTTCCATGTAGTCAGAAATGCGCTTGACAAGTATCTTCTCAAAAATCTTACCCAGAGTCGGAAGAAGGGTGATTGGGCGATAGTTTCGAGGGCTGCTGGGGTCTTTGCCAGGTTTGGGGAAGTAAATAACTTTCCCTGACTTCCAGCTGGAGGGAAAGTAACCCAAAGAGAGAGAAATATTGTAGAGAATCAGAAGATGGTTGAGGGAATGAACATCAAGGTTTTTAAGAATGATGTAGTGTATACGATCAGGGCCCGGGGCAGTGTTGCGAGTGCGTTTAAGGGCTTTAAGGACATCGATCAAAGTGATGGGGGCATCCAGCGGGGAACCAGAAGGAGCGGTGGGCGTAGGTGAAGGATTGAGAAGGTGAGAATTGTCATTGACAAAATTGTCAACAAGAGTAAGCTGAGGTTCAAGAAAGGTAGGATGAAGGGGAAGTTGTTGAATGTTACACAAGGTCAGGTTAAGAAGATCGACTTTAGCTTGGATGTCATAGACAAAAGAAGGGTCAGTGGGAGAGGTTTTGAGAGGTGGGATGGTGGATGGAATACGGAGCCAGAAAGCGATTTGAATTTATTCCAGAACTTCCTAGGGTCTTTGGTGTTATGCAGAGCTTGACAAGCAGTTTCCCACTCATATTTCTTGTGGAGTTTGATGACGATGATAATTTTGTAACCAAGAAAATTGATGCGGGTTTTGACCTGGGGAATGGGATGGTTTTGGTAAAGTCTCCGTAGGCGACGATGAGGTCAAGTATGTGGCGAGGAAGGGGTGAGCGATGAGGACAGGGGGTAACAGTAGGGATGCACTGAGAGATTGCAGATTGGATATTAGAAGTGAGTATGGAAATCTGATGATCAACCTCATCAGCTGTAGTGGGAAGGGTTGAAGGATAATGGAGTGAAGAAAGATAAGAGCGGAAATTGACCCAGTCAGTTTAAGAAAAGAGAGGGATATCCTTGTTGTAATGAAGGCCAGGCACAGTCTGGAAGGATAAAGGGCTGGTAGAGATAAGAATAGGAAAATGATCACTGTTAAGGTCATGGCAAGTAGCGACATTTTGAAAGAGAGGAGTAGCATGGGAGTTAGCAAGGACGTAGTCCAAAATAGAGGTACTGCCCGAGGGGTGCTGATAGGTGGGGTGTCCATAAGGATTAAGGATAGAGTGGGTAGAGGTAGTGATGGCACGAATAAGAAGGTTGCCGTTCCTGTTGGACTTGGAGTCACCCATGGAAATATGTCTGGAGTTAAGATCCACAAGAACTGAAGAAGAAGGCTAGGAAGGGCGAGTTGAGTTTAGAGAGTAAAAGAGAAGTATTTAGAGTAGCATTAGGAGGGCAGTAGACAGTGGTTAGAAGGAAAAGACTGTTGGAGGAGGGAGAGTGAATTTAAATAGAGAGGCTTTCATTGCAATTGGAGATAAAAGGGGTGGCAATGAGGGTTGCGGAGATAGAGGTTTTGACGAGAAAAGCTACCCCATCCCCATGGGAAGGATTGCCTAGGGAGGGATGACGGGCGGCATGAAACAAGCTGTAGCCGCAGATGCTGAAGTTATAATCCTGAGGAAGTTTGGTCTCATTGATGGAGAGAACATCAATGTTGTAGTGATGAAGAAAGTGTGAAAGAATGGGTTTGGAGTTACGAAGGGAACGAATATTGATATGACCAACATTTGTATTCATTAAGAAGAGGTGGTAGAACTAGTAGTAAGCGGATAGAGAGGACAAAAAGCTTAGACTTCTTTGGTGACTTGATGAGTGGAGTTCTGGGTGATGTTGAAACTGGAGTTGTTAGCGACTGTCTGATAGATGTAGTGTTTGAGAGAGGCGATGGATAGAGAGCTAGCAGGGAATAGAGATTTGATGTTGTGGAGGAGAATGTCGGTGAGATAGCCGAGGTCTACATAGTCGCTTGACCATTCAACTATATATACGCTACATATTCGTTACGTCACTTCCACGGCGATAATTGATTGGTTTGTCGGTGAGAATGGAAATAATTGATAAACTTTCAGATACGTTGGATTGTATTTTGTTCCTTCACGTTAACACGATTCATGGCCTTTAATAACCAATGAGTAAAGGGAAAATGTACATACCAAGGATCAACTCAAGAGACGAACATAGCACCGGGTCCCTGATCGACATGCAGTGTTTTAACTAGTGTTTAGAACAAGATGTGGAATTCAAAATGTTTCAAATTTGTTTTCATTTAATCAGTTGTTTTTTGTAGGCTACCAAAGATCCTAAATTAATCGCAATCCGAAGCGCAACGAAAGTATGAGAGAAAACATCATCATAAAGATTTCAAAACATTAAAGTAGATCATCCAAATTTCTTTAACAATGCATTTTGTCATTTTATATTTAATATGAAGACAGGACTCATTTAAAGGCAAGTTATCGTCTCTAACGTAGAAAGAAATATATTTGAATTCGTGTGTTTTGATTGGCCAAAATACAATGGTCCAATGTACACTTATTCTAATAGGCCAATCAGTAATCGTTTTGGAATGAAATGTACGACATCAAGTTTTAAGCACTACAGATAGCTTGGCGCTTATGTCAAACTGTCAAATGCTAAAGTTGTTGGTCTATACTTTTGCAACTTTCTAAGGCGATTTTGCTTTTATCCCAAATTTGGATGAAAGAGAAAACCCAGGTCGTATTGGTAGACAAGAGGTGCATTGGTTTAGTGGTTAAGGAGTGGTGCTTGTAATCGAAATGTACCGGGTTAGATTCCCGTCGTGAACACTGCATTGTGTCCTTGAGCAAAAATGTTACTCTACTTGCTTCAGTCATGTCAATCCACTCAACTGTAAGATAAGTACCAGCACTACTGGTTGAGTTAATCTGTTGAGTTAATCTGCGATGGACTGGCGTTCCGTCCAGGGGGGAGTGATATACTCTCATCCGCTTGCGCCATTGAAACCGGAAGTAAACACCGTCTCTATGAACGTAATAGTTCGAATGGATTTAGCTTACTTTTGGTAGACGACGGGTGATTGAAACATAAAAATACCAAGACAAATTAATCATTTTCGTCTATCATAAAAGGAAAACTAATTTACATAAATACATCTTTCAATATTGAAAATTGAAATATTTTGTAATTGACCTTTAAATACTGATCCTCAATTAGTACAGCGTCCTTAATACTTGTTTTTCTGTTTCAGAGCAATCAACATGTCGATGAATAGTCCAAAAAGTCATCAAGACCATTTCGGCCTAAAATTGCCTCGGAATTCACTAGTACAGTAGTACGCTCCCACCTAATTCTAGGACGGTACCGTGCGCTAACACTAATTTGTATTACCTTTTTGTGTTCGTATACCCTTGCTTTTCTTTACTTCTTGTCAATATTACTTAAAAAGGAATACAAAATTGCATTCAGAAAAGCTAAACAGTGAATCGTCTGAGATTTGATCAAAACTGTACTAACTGGTGAAGGTCAACAAATAAACGAAATAAGCGCAAGAAACGTAATGAAAGAAAGGTCAAATGAAAATTACCGCGCCATATCGAACTTTTTATGCCCAACTTAATGAATTAAACGGTTTATGGGCATAGTGAGTTGTACACGTATAGTAAAAATTTAAACACAAATTGATACAATACTGAGAAAAATAGCATATGAATTAAATAATGGTAATCTAGAAGAAGCGCTTTCGGCACTAAAAGTTAATAGATTATATATGACCTGAAACATTCAACGCCTTTTTTTCTGGAATAAACTTGGAAGCGTGTGGTAAGTTAAATATTCTGTACCTTGTATAAGTCAACGATTATTAAATATTACTTAATTAGGAGCAAATGATGATTTGGGGCGGTAAAACTAGTCGAATGGAGTCGTTCCCCTTCTTCCCCTTTGGTAACGCCACTGGTTTACAAATAAGAGCAGGGGCGCATCAAAGTATATAAGGCATTACAAAAAAAAAACAAGCTTAACCTTTATTTCACCAAAAAAAGGTGGACGGTGAGCGACGCCTCTGACTGACCTTACCATGCAAAAAATGATAAACGTGACGACGCTTATTCGTACATATTTCATTAAACAAGTAATATAAACTAGGTCAATGCAGAGTTCAATGTCCAGTCCGCCCTGGTTAATAGACACAATTGCGAACTTGATTGCTTTTACTGCTCTGCTCCTTTTTAAAGAGACGTTAAATACAGTTTTATGGTCCCCTCAGACAATGCCTCATATATGAGGTTTTGTCCCTCATGTTAAACTTACGGTTGTTCAGAGGCACTACTCCCCCTTTCCCAGACCTCCCCTCCATTTCCACCCCTCTATAGACTAATACATCATTTCATATTACCCATCAATGTCATCCATTCCTTTCTGACGCGTACGCCCCATAACTTCATGATGCCGTCCATACCTGATGATCTTCACTCACTTAACATTATACTAAACGTGTTATACGCTATCTGCATATAGAAAGTATCATATGTTTTATTATATAACACATTCATGTTTAGCTCGGCGACGGAATTACGACGCAGGGGAGCCTGGACAAGTGGCCAAGGGGGCCTTCATACTAAAACTTATAGGGGTGTGCAGCCTATCAACCAAAATCAAAACCCGCAGAACGACAGATTTTTAGATCCCCACAGCATGAAATAATACAATTTTGATACCCGTAGTATGAAAGAAGTTCATTATGATACACTGCAGTATTAGTATTCAACGAAAACATTGTAGAAATGGATTAGCAGTACAAAATCAACAGAGGAAACAACATTTTTGGGACATGCACTATGAAAATGATGTAAAAAAAGGCACCTGCTCGGGCGGCACATGTATATACACCTTACATATGGAACTACCCCCCCCCCCCCTCCTCCTCCCCCTTTTCACACCCGGAAAGAGGCTTTTTGTTCGATGTGTGAGGATTATTATGATGCAGGAGAAACCATGCCATGCATGTCCGACGCGCTAAGCTGTTTGCAATGTGAGGACCAGGTGTTCACTCTAAAAAAAAGAATATTCAGATTTGACCATTATTTGGTCAGCTGCGCACCGAACCAATGTTGTTCAAAATTAAACGAACATAACTTGGTCAAAATTAACCATGATATGATAATTATGGACAACTTTGACCATATTGTGGTCAAATTTGTTGTTCAATTTGACCAAAGTTGGTTCGGTGCAGAATTGACCATGTTGTGGTCAAAATTTGACCATTCCTTTTCCAGAGTGTACGCTAACAGGCCCTGGTGGGTACAACAGCATTTTATATTTTAGTGCTGGCCACCTCTTTGGGCCCCTCTTTGGGGCATCTCTTAGGGGTACCTCTTTGTAGCCCTCTTTGAGCACCTCTTTGGGGGCATCCCCAGTGGGGTATCGAGGCCTTTAATTTCTTCTGGATCCGCCTGTTCCTCAATCCTCTCCTACTTGTCGCTACTCCTCCTTGATTTCACATTTTAATGTATATATTAATGCTTCTGATGAATTTCATAATGAATATCTAAATGATATTATTGTATCTTTCAGATATTTTATACCAACAATTGTTGCTGAATGATGAGAAATACAAAATGAATTTACCCAAAAAAACGTCATAATCTAAACGTTAAGTTTTAAATATGAAGTGGTACGTAAGCACCCAAATTACTCTACCTGGCATAATTATCATAACAATCGTGATCATTTTCTGCTTACTGGAATTTAATTTATTGGTTGAAAATGAAGGACAAGGCGATATGTTTAAATTTCGACAAAATGATCGACAAAATGATGAAATTAATCTTTTGCCAGGCGATAAATTTTACCCAACAAGAAACAAAGTATCCATGAACTCAACCTACTACGATCCTAAAGGACAATGCATCAAAGACACTTCGGTGGAGATAGATTTAAGAACAAAACAATTCGATGGAATGTTTCGACGCAAATCCGTTATAAACATTCTTGTCTATAGGCCAAGGAGTTCGTGGCTGAAACAATTCGATGGTAAGAGAAAGAGATCATTCTTTTGCAAAAAATTAAAATTGAATGTAAATCTGCGAGTTGGGAAATCCATTAAGATTTCCGATCATTTCGTTTTATTTTCAAATGGAAAAATTGGTGATCAAAAGTGGATGGAAATTCATAAAGCACGGAAGTGTCACCAAGTATGGATCTGGACTACCCAAGAAAGCGCTATCACCGCTTGTCACCTCACCCTTCCAATAGCGTTTGGGAATGCCGCCTTTCATGTAACATCATCCTATCATTCAGATTCTGACTTGGTAATTCCATACGGAGAATTTTTACCTTCCAAAAAAGCTTCACGTTCTCCAAACATTTTCAAACAGAAATCGGAATTAATGATATGGATATCCAGTCATTGTCACGACTTAATATGGGACAGACTAGGTTTTGTTCTTGAACTGAGCAAGTACCTACCAGTTCACATGTATGGCGACTGCGGAAATCGAAATTGCTCGAGGCATAAACCAGGAAAGTGCAATAAAATTAAGAAAAAGTATAAATTTGTGTTAGCTCTAGAAAACAGTTGTTGTAATGAATATATCACTGAAAAATTCTGGACCAGCTTGACCAGTTATGAGGCAATACCTGTAGTTGTTGGTGCACCAAAAAAGGATTACGATAAACTGGCACCGCCGGGTTCCTTCATTCACGCCGATGACTTTGATTCAATGCAAGATTTAGCTAATTACATTATCAAAGTTTCTAAAAATATGATTTTATACAATAGGTACTTTAAATGGCGAGAGAAGGGAAGTGTTTATAATCATGATGCTGACCGCTCGCTCATTTCTAACAAAGGTTCATGTGAGTTGGCCAGTTATCTCAAAAATAATAAAAGGAACTTTGCACCTAAGAAGCAAAAAGTTTTCAGTAAATTCAATTATTATGGAGATCAATGGATACAAAATTGCATTTTACACAGATGTGGAAATCAGCCGTGGCTCCAAAACTTTTTTACGAAAAATTTAACAAGATTCCTTTTGAGAAAAAATTGTTCTTCAACTCTGGATGATTTTAAGGATATAATTGATATTTAGCATCTGGTCCTTTTTTGTAAAATTTCTGAATTTAGACATACCTCCCGTATCACAAACATCAAACTCGGTACCATACTGTTTTTCCAATGAACAAATGACTGATATCATTACAGACCTCGCCCGTTGAACAGAACTCCATCCTGATTTTCTGTGTCTGTGGCATTTCAGTAAGCGCATGTGGAGGTTTGCATTTCCAGTTTATTTCCAAATAATTCCACTACGCGTTTAAAAAAAAAAATTGCCTTCTAAAGGTGTGAAATATGTGAAATTTGATTTATTTGGACAAATTGTTAGAAAATTCAACCTTTGAACATCGAATTTGCCGTTATATTTCGTATTTCCACGTAAAATCATTTCGAAGGTAAAAAATATCAAGAACAGCATTCCAACCAAAGAGCAAAACAAGGGGAATTTGTATTTGAATAACAATATGTGTTATGTCCGTGCAGTTTTAGGCATAAGGAAACTTGTAAAGTGTATTTCTTGTACATTCATAAACCAATATATAATTTCATTGAGTCATATTCGAAGAAGCATGAGTTTATGTGTATGATTATCTCGTAATTGCTATTGCCTACAATTATCTTTGGAAAATACTTTTCGCATTGCACGTGTTTGCTTTACGTAAGTATGCTCGATGGTGCATAACTCCTGACCTCTAGACACAAAGAGTCCTTACGCGTAAAAAGTATAACAATAAAATTCAACCGAGTAGCTTTATCTATTTGTTCATTTTTTCACAGATATTTTTTTCTCTAAATTCCTTGGAGTGAAAACCATTGTAATTTCACTATTTCTCGGACTGTAGTTAGAGACTACTCTTTCTTTAGAGTAAAATCAGTCACTCCTGGTTTTGAGTGAAAAATCCACTGGAGAAAGAGTACAAAATTCACTCTTCTTAGAGTTGAATCTTGAATTCTTTTTAGACTTGAATTGAATTCTTATTAGAGGTGAATTTTTACTATTTTCAGAGTTAATTATCAATCTTTTTAGGTTGTGGTTATAGAAACTACCTTCTAATGCACGGGCCACAGATTTAAATTCCAGGTATTAAGTCTCGATTAAAAAAGTTTTAGTGTTCCATTATTAATTAAATGGCCGCGTTAGAAATGAATATAGAGGTCTTGCGACCTGCAGTGCATCCATGAAATTGCTGAAGTATATTTGAATTTCAGTTCTGCTAATTATGTCAGATAATCATGTAGATAATAATGTATGTAATAACAGCACAACAAATATATGTATTTACTCTTTGTTTATTTTAATACAGAATAAATTTACCCCAAAAAACGTCATAATCTTAACGTTAAGTTTTGAATATGAAGTGGTACGTAAGCACCTAAATTACTCTACCTGGCATGATTATTATAACAATCGTGATCAATATCTGCTTACTGGAATTTAGTTTAATGGTTGAAAATGAAGGAAACGGCGATATGTACAAATTTCGACAAAATGATGAAATTAATCTTTTGCTAGGCGATAAATTTTACCCAACAAGAAACAAAGTATCCATGAACGCAACCCACTACGATCCTAAAGGACAATGCATCAAAGACACTTCGGTGGAGATAGATTTAAGAACAAAACAATTCGATGGACTGTTTCGACGCAAATCCGTTATAAACGTTCTTGTCTGTAGGCCAAGGTATTCGTGGCTGAAGCAATTCGATGGCAAGAGAAAGATTATCATTCTTTTGCAAAATTTCAAAATTGAATGTAAATCTGCGAGTTAAGGAATCCATTAAGATTTCCGATCATTTCGTTTTATTTTCAAATAGAAAATTTGGTGATCAAAAGTGGATGGAAATTTATAACTCCTGACCTCTAGACACAAAGAGTCCTTACGCGTAAAAAGTATAACTATAAGATTCAACCGAGTAGCTTTATCTATTTGTTTATTTTTTCACGGATATTTTTTTTTTCTCTAAATTTCTTGAAGTGAAAAACCATTATAATTTCACTCTTTCTCGAACTGTAGTTAGAGACTACTCTTTCTTTAAAATGAAATCAGTCTTTCCTGGTTTTGAGTGCAAAATCCACTAAAGAAAGCGTACAAAATTCACTCTTCTTAGAGTTGAATTCTTTTTAGACTTGAATTCAATTCTTATTAGAGGTGAATTTTAACTATTTTTAGACTTAATTATCAATCTTTTTAGGTTGTGGTTATAGAAACTGCCTTCTAATGCAAGGGCTACAGGTTTAAATCCCAGGTATTAAGTCTCGATTAAAAAAGTTGCAGTGTTCCATTATTAATTAAATGGCGTTGGAAATGAATATAGAGGTCTTGCGACCTGCAGTGCATCCATGAAATTGCTGAAGTATATTTGAATTTCAATTCTCTTAATTATGTCAGATAATCATGTAAATAATAATGTATGTAATAACAGCACAATAGATATATGTATTTATTTTTTATTTATTTTAAACACGTGTTGTTAGTAGGAGAAACATTGGGATGCTGATACTTTGGGCCATGAAGGAAGTCCAGCTACAGACGATACAGTGTATTAAGCATCCAGAGCAAGCTACAATCTTGGACAAAACTGTTGGGACACTTACCGGACAGTTTGCATGTTATTTGAACAATGTCTGAAAAAATGTGTGACAAACACATGTATGTAGATAGTGTTAGTAGTAAGAGGAGCCTATACAGAAGCCGACTAACCAGGAGCCAGTATTAATATCAGGTGATAGAACATTTGCATATTCACAATACTGTTCCTGATAGGTCAACTTCTGTATAGGCTCCTCGAATTTTATCATACGACCGTCTCTTTTAGAGGGAAGGGATGTTGGTTTATATACGACGGTCTGCGCCCCATTTTTGGAGGGATGTTGGTTTATATACGACCGTCTCCCTATTTCTTCATTGGTTGGTCGGTTGGTTGGGAAAATGTTTTATCGAGGGATAAGGATTGGTGGGGAATATGTTTCATCGTTTAGGTTAAAAAACACACTGACACAACAAAATACAACTGATAAGAATGTCAAACATGAATTTTTCTCTTTCTTAAATGTTTGGGTTATTCATCGATCGTTCGATCTACTGTCCTCCTGTGTCCCCTGATGTTGGCCGTCTCCTTTGTTCTTGTCAGTATCTTGACCTTTCTTTGATTCTTCACGGGTCTCGCCGTGTTCATGTTAAAAGCAGCAATGTAAAACTCCCAAATACCGTCCCGAACGGTTGTCACGTCTTGATAAGCATGGACAATGGCTGCTACAATTACCTCGGAGGAGGAAACCCTTCTTCGAAAGGTGTGAAACAGTTGCATCTGCTTTTTAGGTGGATATAACTTTATCGTAGTCGACAGGTTCAAGACTCTTAAGAGTTTAAACATTTGGTCGGCTAAGATTTCCCACTCCATGATGCGTTCGCTCTGAAGTTCCGAATACAAATGGCAGGAAGGGACAGGCTTGCTTAATTTATACGGTTGTCCTGATCTCTTTGACCAATCAGAAGCCAGAAAGATATGATGTTATTTGCGTTAGTGGCGCTCTTTTGTATTATACAAGGTACTCCGGCGTTAGCTTTAAACTGTATTGAATATCTTAATGCAATTTTCTTTTTCTTGAATGGTTCGTGGCTCTTAAAAGAGCCTTTGGGATCTTTATTGATCGATTGTTCAATCTACTGTCCTTCTCCTCCTGTAGTCCACTGATGCTGACCTGTTTCTTTGCTTTTTTACCTCCTCAGAATTTTTAGATTCTCCAAGAGGGTTCGATACGAGGCGCTTTTTTTTTTCCATGGTGGCTTAGACATCAATCCTTTTCTCCTCATGGCTTCTATCTTGTAATGGTTGGTACAAAAACGAAATGTTGGATATCTCTTAATGTGTGAACGCCTACGAGGTTTGCACCTGGTTGCTTTCCCCCATTTGTTGTCTTAAGCTGCAAAGTTCCAAAGGTAGTCTGGTCTTTGACTATGATACTTCGGTTGTGTTCTAACGGCAGATATTTTTTGTACTCTGTTGTCAAATTTGGGTGCCAAACCGAACTGGAAGTAAGCTATGGCGGGGTATCTTTCCCATGTCAGCGTCCTCCTTCTAAACCCATTAGGGTAAGTAACCATTATGATTCTTGATACCGGTACGTATTGATCGGACATGATGTGTCTTATTCGATGCCAAAGGCAAAGTGAAGTCTCTTCTTTTATGCTCTCCTTCGACCAATCAACAATACTTGTGTTACGTCAGAGTCTCTGTGACATTTTGATTGGAGGGTTAAAGAGCCTGCCTCAACGAACGCAGTGGTACCGTAGGAGTCATGCCACGGTTTTGTACTCCTTCCACTCTCGTTTTTCTTCTTTTTTCTTTGTTTTCTTTTTTCAATAATCACATCATGTGCAAGAATCATTAGACAGCAAGATGGCTTACTCGATCAACGTAGCTTCCCAGCGTTCTGTAGATGACGTCTCTCGGTAAATTGAGCACCTCCTCTTTTTCGTAGTCTTTGCTAACCGTTTCCTTCATTTCCCTTTCCAGCACTTTGAAAATGTCTTTTGCAAGTGGATCTGTAATCAGCAAGCGTAGGATCTCTTTCACTGTACATTTCCTTTTTTCGACCTTCTCGATCAGGACGTTGACCTTTGTGACTGCTTGTTTAAATGGAGCTTTCAGTCGTGTGTTATCTCGGTCATCGCTTTCAGGAATTTTGGCCAGTTCTTTTTCTCTTTAAACAAGAGAAACACTTCTTCTGTCGGCTCAAATTCGACGGTCGATGCTGTTTTGGCCTGCTGAGAGTTTGTTGTTGTATTCTCTTCCTCTTCTACACCCATCTCTTTCTTGGCCTCTTTCAACAAATAATCCAGTGCTTCTTTTTCTTCATTCATGCCACATCCTATAAGAGTTATGGGCGCGGCGAGACAAGCGTTGTAGGACGGTGGTATGAAGTCTCCTCTATCGGTATGTTCTCCGTAGATGCCAGGGTCGACAGAGTCGTCGCGCACCCTACGCCTGATCTCTGTCCTGGTAATTTGTGAAGGGGTCGTTGCTACTACGATACTGGTCTCATGATGTGATTTCTTTGATGTCTGTGAATACGCCGGCGCTGCTTTACGTTTTTGTCCGGAACAATCTCCCGTACTGTTGTTGTTGGGTGTTACACTAGTCTCCATGCTGTTTCCTTGCTGTCTGATGAAAGAATGAATCGGACTTCTACGATATTTCTTTTTATGTTCTTTTTAACTAATCAGAGCAAAGCAACAATGACGTCACAATAATTATGGTGACGCTCTTCCTGTATATAAATGGAAAGTTCAGTGCGGGAACGTATACGGCTTGAAGATCTGTTTTTAATGATCGTATATTCAATACGGACTGTTACATCGTTTTATCGTTACATCGTTTCTTTCCAACCAGGCATGAAAAGATTCTGGCATGAAGGCGTACAATTCCCCATCTCTGTACAATCTATAACTGAAGTTTTGCAAAATCTTAGCTTTGCCTCTCTGTGTGATCCTTCCTCGGTATCGAGATGAAAACTAGGATTAATGAACGAGATCCAAGTGTTTTTTTCTATATCCAGTTTCATCACTCGAACAGTAAAATTTCCGTACTCTGTGGCTTTTTGACGTAGACTTTTTGCAAGCATAAGCCACCATAAGCGATTCTACACAAATGCCTCTTGCTTGTTTAGAATACCGATGGTTGGTTTGAAGTGAGGACCTTTCAGAGAAATATTGTTATTGAATCAACTCAACTATCATCTGCCTCATTAAGCTTATGTTTGACTAACCACGGTAGAACAAAGATGACGTCAAAGTATCGGTGGTGGCGCTCTTTCTTTTATCTGCTTGGATGACGCGTTTATCGTACACCAGTCTGTAATCCTTGGAATTGGATCTGGTAAGAACTCTGCCCGGATTGTCTCTTCAAATGCTGTGTGGATAACGGACAGGAACGATGAGTTCTTCGTCGTCTTTCCAAGCTAGGCCTGTTCCAGGATCCACATGATTTAGCATGTTGAGTATCGCCTCGAAGTTCACTGGTTGAATGGCGTTATGGTCCAACGTGATGCCTCTGACTTTGCACTCCCCTACGACAACGGCGCCTGTACTAGTGAACGTACTTTGTAAGCGTAGTTCTTTGCGCCTCCGGACGGTGATATAGCTTCCAGCACCGTAAGGCTTCCCCAGCTCGTCTGTCATGTCGCCGAGAAAATTACCGAGGAATGAATCGTAGGTTCCGAGTTGGCTGACGTAAATCACGGAATCCGCCTTGAAGTAGAAGACGCGCTTCCCCAGTCGCTTGATGTAACTGTAGAGTTTGAGGTGGGCCTGAGCCGTGGTGTAAGCTCCGTTGCAAATGTTCGTATTGGTAACTCGCTTTTTGTAACTCGAAGCTTACCCACGTCCCGTGAAGCGCTCGTTGTTCTTCGTGGAGTTTACATCGTCCTTTGGCCAGAATCTCTGCGCAGGTGGCACACAGCAAAAACGTGAGTTTTCCTTGGCATCTGACTGTGAGTACGGGGTGGTACAGACTACGAGGAGGTAGGACGGTGCATTTGATCAGTCCTTTATAGTCACGCACGTCTGTCGTGTTCGGGATTTTTAATGATAGCCTGATGGCCGATATGGTATTTGCACTACTTGTTGACGTAATGGTAGAGTGAGCAGACATCGACGTACTTGATCTGTTCATGTTCTTCGACGACTTGATGAACTTGATGGCATTGGTCTGTCCGCCGAAGAAAGCATTTCGTGGTTGAAGAGGTTCGATCAGTTTCAGGTTATCGACAGAGTCTTTCATCTGTGGAACCAGGGCGATCGTATCGGTACGAAGAAACTTTCGTCGAAACATGCGCATGCAGGCCATGGGAATAGTGATGCTTTTTTTGAAGGGATCTTTGCCTATAGTTTCAAACTCTTTTCGGAAACGCGAAAATCTTAGCCTGAGTAGTTTTACATCGCTGCAAGAGTACTGGTACATTTCACAGTAGACTCAATCAGCCGTTTTTGCAGTGGTACTAAACCTGAGATTTTTTTGTGATCCCGTTCCGTGGGGGGAAATTTTGGCTGATTGCCCCCAAAAATGTCAACTGTTTCACGAATGTTTCTTCCCTGGGGAACAGAAGACTATCAGACCTTTCGTTTGAATATTTGATATACATATTCTATACTAGATTTTGATCAGCCACCTCTAATTAGCTGTACCGGCAAGGCAATAATTATGCATACACTAAGTCATTGAGACTTAAAACCGTCAATCAGGGAGGGGGTGGATAGCTGTTGGTACGGGGGTATTTTGCTCCGCTCATTACTCGTTCATTAGGGCAGTCATCAGGCTTCTCAACAATGTAAACAAATTGGGAATCATATTATATTAAGTAGACTGAATCAACTGTTTTTGCAGTGGTACAAAACCTGAGATTTTTTTGTGATCCCTGTGCCGTTGGGGGAATTTGGGGCTGATTACCCCTAAAAACGTCAATTTGTTCAAACATGTTACTTTTCTGAAGGACAGAGGACTATTAGACCTTTTGTTTGATATACAATATTCTATATTTAATCTTAATTAGTCACCTCTAATTAGCTGTACCCGCAAGCCAATAATTATGCACACTCTAAGTCAATGAAACTTAAAACCGTCAAACAGGGAAGGGGTGGCAAGCTATGTGTACGGGAGTATTTTGCTCCGCTCGGTATTTGTTCATCAGGGGATTGACCAGGCTTCTAAATAATGTCAAAAAATTCGGAATCAATTTAAATCAAGTAGACTCAATCAGCCGTTTTTGCAATGGTACTAAACCTGAGATTTTGTTTGTGTGATCCCCGTGCCGTGAGGACATGATTACTTCAAGAAATGTCACATTTTCCACAAATGTTTCTTTTCTGGAGGACAGGGGACTATTAGACCTTTCGTGTGATATACGATATTTTTTATTAAATCTTAATAAGCCACTTCTAATTAGCTGTACTCGCAAGGCAATAATTATGCACACACTAAGTCAATGAGACTTAAAACAGTCAAACAGGGAGGGGGTGGCAAGCTATGGGGACGGGAGTATTTTGTTCCGCGCGCTATTTTTTTATCAGGGAGGTGACCAGGCTTCTCAATAATGTAAACAAATTTGGAATCAAATTAAGTTAAGTAGACTCAATCAGACGTTTTTGCAGTGGTACTAAACCTGGGTTTTTTTTGTGATCACCGTGACGTAAGGAGAAAAAAGGTCAAATGAAAATTACCGAGGCATATCGAACTTTTTATGCCCAAATTGTTGAATTAAACAGTTCATGGGCATAGTGAGTTGTACACGTATAGTAAAAATTTAAACACAAATTGATACAATACTGAGAAAAATAGTATATGAATTAAATAATGGTAATCTAGAAGAAGCGCTTTCGGCACTAAAAGTTAATAGATTATATATGACCTGAAACATTCAAAGCCTTTTTTTCTGGAATAAACTTGGAAGCATGTGGTAAGTTAAATATTCTGTACCTTGTATAAGTCAACGATTATTAAATATTACTTAATTAGGAGCAAATAATGATTTGGGGCGGTAAGACTAGTCGAATGGAGTCGTTCCCCTTCTTCCCCTTTGGTAACGCCACTGGTATACAAATAAGAGCAGGGGCGCATCGAAGTATATAAGGCATTTAAAAAAACAAGCTTAACCTTTATTTCACTGAAAAAAGGTGGACGGTGATCGACGCCTTCGACTGACCTTACCATGCAAAAAATGATAAGCGTGACGACGCTTATTCGTACATTTACATAAAGCATACAAATAATTTCATTTTATTTCATTAAACACGTAATATAAACTAGTTCAATGCACCTAGTTTAATGTCCAATCCGCCCTGGTTAATAGACACAATTGCCCACCTGATTGCTTTTACTGCTCTACTCTTTTTAAAAGACGTTAAATACAGTTTTATGGTCCCCTCAGACAATGCCTCATATATAAGGTTTTGTCCCTTATAATAAACTTACGGTTGTTCAGAGGCACTACTCCCCCTTTCCCAGACCTCCCCTCCATTTCCACCCCTATATAGACTAATACATCATTCCATAGTACGATACCCATCAATGTTATCCATTCCTTTCTGACGCGTACGCCCCATAACTTCATGATGCCGTCCATACCTGATGATGTTCACTCATTTAACATGATACTAAACGTGTTATACACTATCTGTACATGAAAAGTATCATGTGTTTTATTATATAACACATTATACTTGTCATGTTTAGCTCGGCGACGGATCCACGACGCAGGGGAGCCTGGACAAGTGGTTAAGGGAGCACTTTATACTAAAACTTATAGGGGTGTGCAGCCTACCAACCAAAATCAATACCCGCAGAACGACAGATTTTTAGATACCCACAGCATGAAATAATACAATCTTGATACCTGCAGTATAAAAGAAGTTCATTATGATACACTGCAGTCTTAGTATTCAACGAAAACATTGTAGAAATGGACCAGCAGTACAAAATCAACAGAGGAAACAACATTTTTGGGACCTGCACTATGAAAATGATGTAAAAAAAGGCACCTGCTCGGGCGGCACATGTATATACACCTTACATATGGAATTACCCCTCCCCCTCCCTTCTTCTCCCACCCTGCAAGAGGCTTTTTGTTCGATGTGTGAGGAACATTATGATGCAGGAGAAACCATGCCATGCATGTTCGAAGCGCTAATCTGTTTGCAATGTGTGGACCAGGTGTACACTTTAAAAAAAATGGTCAGATTTGACCATTACTTGATCAGCTGTGCACTGAACCAATTTTGGTCAAATTTAAACGACCATAACGTGGTTTAGATTAACCATGATATAATAATCATGGACAAATTTGACCATATTGTGGCCAAATTTGTTGTTCAATTTGACCAAAGTTGGTTTGGTGCAGAGTTGAGCATGTTGTGCTCAAAATTGACCATTCCTTTTTCAAAGTGTACGCTAACAGGCCTTGGTGGGTACAACGGCATTTGATATTTTAGTGCTGGCCAATTTGGCACCTCTTTGGGCCCCTATTTGGGGCATCTCTTAGGGGTACCTCTTTGGAGCCCTCTTTGGGGGCATTCCCAGTGGGGTATCGTGGCCTTTAATTTCTTCTGGATCCACCTCTTCCTCAATCCTCTCCTACTTGTCGCTGCTCCTCCTTGATTTCACATTTTGATATATTAATGCTTCTGATGAATTTTATAATGAATATCTAAATAATATTATTGTATCTTTCAGATATTTCATACCAAAAATTGTTGCTGAATGATGAGAAATACAAAATAAATTTACCTAAAAAACGTCATAATCTAAACGTTAGGTTTTAGATATGAAGCGGTGCGTAAGCACCCAAAATACTCTACCTGGCATAATTATCATAACAATCGTGATCATTATCTGCTTACTGGAATTTAATTTAATGGTTGAAAATGAAGGAAACGGCGATATGTACAAATTTCGACAAAATGATGAAATTAATCTTTTGCTAGGCGACAAATTTTACCCAACAAGAAACAAAGTATCCATGAACTCAACCTACTACGATCCTAAAGGACAATGCATCAAAGACACTTCGGTGGAGATAGATTTAAGAACAAAACAATTTGATGGAATGTTTCGACGCAAATCCGTTATAAACGTTCTTGTTTATAGGCCAAGGTATTCGTGGCTAGAGCAATTCGATGGTAAGAGAAAAAGATCGTTCTTTTGCAAAGAATCAAAATTGAATGTAAATCTGCGAGTTGGGGAATCTATTAAGAATTCCGATCATTTCGTTTTATTTTCAAATGGAAAATTTGGTGATCAAAAGTGGATGGAAATTCATAAAGCACGGAAGTGTCACCAAGTATGGATCTGGACTACCCAAGAAAGCGCTATCACCGCTTGTCGCCTCACCCTTCCAATAGCGTTTGGGAAAGCCGCCTTTCATCTGACATCATCCTATCATTCAGATTCTGACTTGGTTATTCCATACGGAGAATTTTTACCTTCTAAAAAAGCTTCACGTTCTCCGAACATTTTCAAACAGAAATCGGAATTAATGATATGGATATCCAGTCATTGTCAAGGCTTAATATAGGACAGACGAGATTTTGTTCTTGAACTGAGCAAGTACCTACCAGTTCACATGTATGGCGACTGCGGGAATCGAAATTGCTCGGGGCCTGAAGCAGGAACATGCAATGAAATTAAGAAAAAGTATAAATTTGTGTTAGCTCTTGAAAACACTTGTTGTAATGAATATATCACTGAAAAATTCTGGACCGTCTTGACCACTTATGAGGCAATACCTGTAGTTGTTGGTGCACCAAAAGAGGATTACGATAAACTGGCACCGCCGGGTTCCTTCATTTACGCCGATGACTTTGATTCAATGCAAGATTTAGCTAATTACATTATCAAAGTTTCTAAAAATATAAATTTATACAATAGGTACTTTAAATGGCGAGAAAAGGGAACTGTTTATATTCATAAAGCTCACCGCTCGCTCATTTCTAACAAAGGTTCATGTAAGTTGGCCAGTTATCTCAAAAATAATAAAAGGGACTTTGCACCTAAGAAGCAAAAAGTTTTCAGTAAATTCAATTATTATGGAGATAAATGGATAAACAATTGCATTTTACACAGATGTGGAAACCAGCCGTGGCTTCAATACTTTTTTACGAAAAATTTAACAAGATTCCTTTTGAGAAAAAGTTGTTTTTCAACTCTGGATGATTTTAAGGATATAATTGATATTTAGCATCTGGTCCTTTTTTGTAAAATTTCTGAATTTAGACATACCTCTCGTATCACAAACATCAAACTCGGTACCATACCGTTTTTCCAATGAACAAATGACTTATATCATTACAGAACTCGCCCGTTGAACAGAACTCCATCCTGATTTTCTGTGTCTGTGGCATTTCAGTAAGCGCATGTGGAGGTTTGCATTTCCAGTTTATTTCCAAATAATTCCACTTCGCGTTTAAAAAAAAAAATGCCTTCTAAAGGTGTAAAATATGTGAAATTTGTTTTATTTGGACAAATTGTTAGATAATTGAACCTTTGAACATCGAATTTGCCGTTATATTTCGTATTTCCACGTAAATTCATTTCGAAGTTAAGAAATATCAAGAACAGCATTCCAACCAAAGAGCAAAACGAGGGGAAGTTTTATTTGAATAAGAATATGTGTTATGTCTGTGGAGTTGTAGGCATAAAGAAACTTGTAAAGTGTATTTCTTGTATATTCATAAACCAATATATAATTTCATTGAGTCATATTCAAAGAAGCATGAATTTGTGTGTATGATTATCTCGTAATTGCTGTTGCCTACAATTATCTTTGGAAAATACTTTTCGCATTGCACGTGTTTGCTTTACGTAAGTATGCTCGATGGTGCATACCTCCTCAGACCTCTAGACACAAAAAGTTCTTACGCGAGGAAAGTATGACAATAAAATTCAACCGAGTAGCTTTATCTATTTGTTCATTTTTGTTTTCTCTCTCTAAATTCCTAGGAGTGAAAAACCATTGTAATTTCACTCTTTCTCGGACTGTACTTAGAGACTACTCTTTCTTTAGAGTGAAATCAGTCACTTCTGGTTTTGAGTGAAAAATCCACTGGAGAAAGAGTACAAAATTTACTCTTCTTAGAGTTGAATCTTGAATTGTTTTTAGACTTGAATTGAATTCTTATTAGAGGTGCATTTTCACTATTTTCAGAGTTAATTATCAATCTTTTTAGGTTGTGGTTATAGAAACTACCTTCGTAATGCACGGGCCACAGGTTTAAATCCCAGGTATTAAGTCTCAATTAAAAAAGTTTCAGTGTTCCATTATTAATTAAATGGCGTTGGAAATGGATATAGAGGTCTTGCGACCTGCAATGCATCCATGAAATTGCTGAAGTATATTTGAATTTCAGTTCTGTTAATTATGTCATATAATCATGTAAATAATAATGTATGTAATAACAGCACAATAAATATATGTATTTACTTTTTATTTAATTTGATACAAAATAAATTTACCTGAAAAAACGTCATAATCTAAACGTTAAGTTTTAAATATGAAGTGGTACGTAAGCACCCAAATTAATCTACCTGGCATAATTATCATAACAATCGTGATCATTATCTGCTTACTGGAATTTAATTTAATGGTTGAAAATGAAGGAAACGGCGATATGTACAAATTTCGACAAAATGATGAAATGAATCTTTAGCTAGGCAATAAATTTTACCCAACAAGAAACAAAGTATCCATGAACTCAACCTACTACAATCCTAAAGGACAATGCATCAAAGACACTTCGGTGGAGATAGATTTAAGAACAAAACAATTCGATGGAATGTTTCGACGCAAATCCGTTTTAAACGTTCTCGTCTATAGGCCAAAGTGTTCGTGGCTGAAGCAATTCGATGGTAAGAGAAAGAGATCATTCTTTTGCAAAAAATCAAAATTGAATGTAAATCAATGTTTGGGAATCCATTAAGAATTCCGATCATTTCGTTTTATTTTCAAATGGAAAATTTGGTGATTAAAAGTTGATGGAAATTCATAACTCCTGACCTCTAGACACAAAGAGTCCTTACGCGTGGAAAGTATGACAATAAAATTCAACCGAGTAGCTTTATCTATTTGTTCATTTTTTCACGGATATTTTTTTCTTCTCTAAATTCCTTGAAGTGAAAAACCATTGTAATTTCACTCTTTCTCAGACTGTATTTAAAGACTACTTTTTCTTTAGAGTGAAATTAGTCACTCCTGGTTTTGAGTAAAAACTCCACTGGAGAAAGAGTACAAAATTCACTCTTCTTAGAGTTGAATCTTGAATTGTTTTTAGACTTGAATTGAATTCTTATTAAAGGTGAATTTTCACTAATTTCAGATTTAATTATCAATCTTTTTAGATTGTGATTATAGAAACTACCTTCTAATGCACGGGCCACAGGCTTGAATCCCAGGTATTAAGTCTCAATCAAAAAAGTTTCAATGTTTCATTATTACTTAAATGGCGTTGGAAATGGACATAGAGGTCTTGCGACCTGCAGTGCATCCATGAAATTGCTGAAGTATATTTGAATTTCAGTTCTGTTAATTATGTCAGATCATCATGTAAATAATAATGTATGTAATAACAGCACAATAAGTATATGTATTTACTTTTTATTTATTTTAAACACGTGTTGTTAGTAGGAAAAACATTGGGGTGCACATACTTTGGGCCATGAAGAAACTTTCAGCTACAGACGGTACAGTGTATTTAGTATCCAAAGCAAGCTACAATCTTGAACAAAACTGTTGGGACACTTACCGGACAGTTTGCATGTTATTTGAACAATGTCTGAAAAAATGTGTGACAAACACATGTATGTAGATAGTGTTAGTAGTAAGAGGAGCCTATACAGAAGCCGACCAGCCAGGAGCCAGTATTAATATCAGGTGATAGCTCATTTGTATATTCACAATACTGGTTCCTGATTGGTCAACTTCTGTATAGGCTCCACGAATTTTATCATACGACCGTCTCTTTTAGAGGGAAGGAATGTTGGTTTATATACGACGGTCTGCGCCCCATTTTTGGAGGGATGTTGATTTATATACGACCGTCTCCCTATTTCTTCATTAATTGGTCGTTGGTTGGGAAAATGTTTCATCGAGGGATAAGGATTGGTGGGGAATATGTTTCATCGTTTGGGTTAAAAAACACACTAACACAACAAAATACAACTGATAAGAATATCAAACATGAATTTTCTCTTTCTTAAATGTTTGGGTTATTTATCGATCATTCGATCTACTGTCCTCCTGTGGTCCCCTGATGTTCGCCGTCTCCATTGTTCTTGTCAGTATCTTGACCTTTCTTTGATTCTTTACGGATCTCGCCGTGTTCATGTTGAAAGTAGCAATGTAAAACTCCCAAATATCGTCCCGAACGGTTGTCACGTCTTGATAAGCATGGACAATGGCGGCTACAATTACCTTGGAGGAGGAAACCCTTCTTCGAAAGGTGTGAAACAATTGCATCTGTTTTTAGGTGATATATAACTTTATCGTAGTCGACAGGTTCAGGACTCTCAAGAGCTTAAACATTTGGTCGGCTAAGATTTCCTACTCCATGATGCGTTCGCTCTCAAGTTCCGAATACAAATGGCAGGAAGGGACAGGCTTGCTAAATTCATACGGTTGTCCCGATCTCTTTGACCAATCAGAATCTAGAAAGATCCGACGTTAGCTGTATTGAATGTCTTAATGCAATTTTCTCTTTCTTGAATGGTTGGTGGCTCTTAAAAGAGCATTTAGGTTCTTTATTGATCGATTGTTTAATCTACTGTCCTCCTCCTCCTGTAGTCCACTGATGCTGACCTGTTTCTTTGCTTTTTTACCTAGTCAGAATTTCTAGATTTCCAAGGGGGTTTGATACGAGGCGGTTCCTCTTTTCCATGGTGGCTTAGACATCAATTCTTTCCTCCTCGTGGCTTCTATCTTGTAATGGTTGGTATAAAAACGAAATGTCGGATATGTCTTAATGTGTGAACGCCTACGAGGTTTGCACCTGGTTGCTTTCCCCCATTTGTTGTATTTAGCTGCAAAGTCCCAAAGGTAGTCTGGTCTTTGACTATAGTACTTCGGTTGTGTTCTAACGGCAGATATGTGTTGTACTCTGTTGTCAAACTTGCGTGCCAAACCGAACCGGAAGTAAGCTATGGCGGGGTATCTTTCCCTTGTCAGCATCCTCCTTCTAAACCCATTAGGGTAAATAACCATTATGATTCTTGATACCGGTACGTATTGATTGGACATGATGTGTCTTATTCGATGCCAAAGGCGAAGTGAAGTCTCTTCTTTTATGCTCTCCTTCGACCAATCAACGATACTTGTGTTACGTCAGAATCTCTGTAGCATTTTGATTAAAGGGTTAAAGTACCTGTCTCTACAAACGCAGTGGTACCGTAGGAGTCATGCCACGGTTTTGTATTCCTTCCACTTTTTTTTTTCTTTTTTCTTTGTTCAATAATCAAACACATGCAAATACAAAACAATGTTTTAAGATTCATGTGCAAGAATTATTAGACAGCAAGATGGCTTAATCGATCAACGTAGCTTCCCAGCGTTCTGTAGATGACGTCTCTCGGTAAATTGAGCACCCCCTTTTTTTCGTAGTTTTTGCCAACCATTTCCTTCATCCTTCTTTCCAGCACTTTGAAAATGTCTTTCGCGAGTGGATCTGTAATCAGCGAGCGTAGGATCTCTTTCACTGTACATTTCCTTTCTTGGACTTTCTCGATCAGGACGTTGACCTTTGTGACTGCTTGTTTAAATGGGGCTTTCAGCAAGTTGTGTGTTATCTCGATTATCGCTTTTAGGAAATTTGGCCAGTTCTTTTTCTCTTTAAACAAGGGAAACTTTTCTTCTGTCGGCTTGAATTCGACGGTCGATGCTGTTCTGCTGAGAGTTTGTCGTTGTATTCTCTTCCTCTTCCACACCCATCTGTTTCTTGGCCTCTTTCAACAAATGATCCAGTACTTCTCTTTCTTCATCCATGCCACATCCTATAGGAGTTATAAGCGCGGCGAGACAATCGTTGTAGAACGGTGGTATGAAGTCTCCTCTATCGGTATGTTCTCCGTAGATGTCAGGGTCGACAGAGTCGTCGCGCACCCTACGCCTGATCTCTGCCCTGGTGATTTGTGAAGGGGTCAATGCTACCACGATACTGGCCTCATGATGTGATTTCTTTGATGTCTGTAAATACGCCGGCGCTGCTTTACGTTTTTGCCCGGAACAGTCTCCCGTACTGTTGTTGTTGGGTGTTACACTAGTCTCCATGCTGTTTCTTTGCTGTATGATGAAAGAATAATTTGGACTTCGACAGACATTTCCTTTTTATGTTCTCTTTAAGCAATTAAAGCAAAGCAACAAAGACGTCACAATAATAATGGTGGCACTCTTTCTGTATATAAATGGAAAGTTCAGTGCGGGAACGTATCCGGCTTGAAGATCTGTTTTCAATGATCGTATATTCAATACGGACTGTTACATCGTTTCTCCTACAACCAGGCATGAAAAGGTTCTGGCATGAAGGCGTACAATTCCCCATCTCTGTACAATCTTCAACTAAAGTTTTGCAAAATCTTTAGCTTTGCCTCTCCATGTGATCCTTCCTCGGTATCAAGATGAAAACTAGGATTAATGAACAAGATCCAAGTGCTTTTCTCTATATGCAGTTTCATCACTCGAACAGTAACATTTCCGTACTCTGTGGCTTTCTGACGTAGACTTTTTGCAAGCATAAGCCACCATTAGCGATTCTATACAAATACCTCTTCCTCGTTTAGAATACCGATGGTTGGTTTGAAGTGAGGACCTTTCAGAGAAATATTGTAAATGAATCAACTCAACTCTCATCTGCCTATTTTATGTTATTTTTGACTAACCACGGTAAAACAAAGATGACGTCAGAGTGTCGGTGGTGGCGCTCTTTCAATAACCGTACGGAAGGGTTGTAAGATCTGCTTGGATGACGCGTTTATCGTACACCAGTCTGTAATCCTTGGAATTAGATCTGGTGAGAACGCTGCCCGGATTGTCTCTCCTAATGCTGTGTGGATAACGGACAGGAACGATGAGTTCTTTGTCGTCTTTCCAGGCTAAGCCTGTTCCAGAATCCACATAATTTAGCATGTTGATTATCGCCTCGAAGTTGACTGGTTGAATGGCGTTATGGTCCAACGTGATACCTCTGACTTTGCACTCCCCTACGACGACGGCGCCTGTTCTAGTGACCGTACTTAGTAAGCGTAGTTCTTTGGGCCTCCGGACGGTGATATAGCTTTCAGCACCGTAAGGTTTCACCAGCTCGTCTGTCATGTCGCCGAGAAAATTGCCGAGAAATGGATTGTAGGTTTCAAGTCGGCTGACGCAAATCACGGAATCCGCGTTAAAGTAGAAGACGCGCTCCCCCAGTCGCTTTATGTAACTGTAGAGTTTGAGGTGGGAGTGAGCCGTAGTGTAAGCTGCGTTAAAAATGTTTGTATTGGGCGATACTTTGATGTACTCGTCCGTGTCGACCCAGCAGATACGGGTGGTGAACTCGTACTGCACGTATTTCAATGCTTTCGATTTTTACATCAACAGCTTGTAGAATTTTTCAGGATTGTTGACAATATCGGTCTTGGTAAATGCACTTCGCTGTCCGAACTTTTCCAGAAGAATTTGAGCTTCAATATAGCCAACGCTCGCTTTCCCCTCGTTCTTGGCAATTTTGGCGTAGTTCAATCTGATCCTTTCGCGGGCCTCGTACTCGTCGATGTACAGGCGACGTTGTTCTTCGGTTTCGCAACCTTCACGCCACCCGCTCCTTTTCTGTTTCATTTTCATAAACGTATTGATGTAAACCGTGAACAAACCGGCCTCTCCTGTTTTAGGATCATACTGCACCGTCTCCTTGAAATGCTTCACCTCGTCGATATGTAACACCTTGTACCCCATCATTACAGCTTTTTGTAACTCGCAGTTCGCCCACGTCCCGTGAAGCGCTCGTTATTCTTCGTGGAGTTTACATCGTCCTTTGGCCAGAATCTCTGCGTAAGTGGCACACAGCAAAACGTGAGTTTTCCTCGGCATCGGACTGGAAGTACGGGATGGTACAGACTACGGGGAGGTAGGACGGTGCATTTGATCAGTCCTTCATAGTCACGCACGTCTGTCGTGTTCGGGGTTTTGATAATAGCCTGATGGCCGATAGGGTATTTGCACTACTTGTTGACGTAATGGTAGAGTGAGCAGACATGGACGTACTTGATCTGTTCATGTTCTTCGACGACTTGATGAATTTGATGGCATTGCTCCGTTCGCCGAAGAAAGCATCTCGTGGTTGAAGAGGTTCGATCAGTTTCAGGTTATCGACAGAGTCTTTCATCTGTGGAGCCAGAGCGATCGTATCGGTACGAAGGAACTTTCGTCAAAACATGCGCATGCAGGCCATGGAAATAGTGATGCATTTTTTAAAGGGATCTTTGCCTATAGGTTTAAACTCTTTTCGGAAACGCAAAAATCTTAGCCTTAGTAGTTTTACATCGGTGCAACAGTACTGGTACATTTCACAGTAGACTCAATCAGCCGTTTTTGCAGTGGTACTAAACCTGAGATTTTTTTGTGATACCCGTGCCGTGAGGGGAAATTTTGGCTGATTGCCCCTAAAAATGTCAAATGTTTTACAAATGTTTCTTCCCTGGGGGACAGGAGACTATCAGACCTTTCGTTTGATATACGATATTCTATACTAGATTTTAATTAGCCACCTCTAATTAGCTGTACCCGCAAGGCAATAATTATGCACACACTAAGTCAATGCGACTTAAAACCGTCAAACAGGGAGGGGAGGCAAGCTATGGGGACGGAAGTATTTTGCTCCGCTCGGTATTTGTTCATCAGAAGGGTGACCAGGTTTCTCAATAATGTCAACAAATTCGGAATCAAATTAAATTAAGTAGACTCAACTAGCCTTTTTTGCAGTGGTACTAAACCTGAGATTTGTTTGTGATCCCCGTGAACGTGAGGGGAAATTTGGGCTGATTACCTCCAGAAATATCCAATTTTTCACGAATCTTTTTTTCTGAAAGACAGCAGACTATTGAACCTTTCGTTCAGATGTTGGGGGGGATTTGGGCTGATTACCCCGAGAAATGTCAAATTTGTCAATAATGTTTATTTTCTCGGAGACAGCCTCCTCTTATTAGCTGTACCCGCAAGGCAATAATTATGCACACACTATAGTCAATAAGACTTAAAACAGTCAAAAAGGGAAGGAGTAACAAGTTATGGGTACGGGAGTATCGTACTCCGCACGGTATTTGTTTATCAGGGGGGTAACCAGGCTTCTCAATAATGTCAAAAAATTCGGAATCAAATTAAATTAAGTAGACACAATCAGACGTTTTCGCAGTGGTACTAAACCTGAGAGTTGTTTTGTGATCACATTGTCGTGGGTAGGAGGGGGAGGGTGTGGGAGTGCAATTTGGTCTCATTACCCCCAGAAATGTCCGTATTTTCACAAATGTTTCTTTTCTAAGCGATAGGGGACTATTAGACCTTTCGTTTGATATACAACATTCTATATTAGATTTTAATTATCCACTTTTAATTAGCTGTACTCGCAAGGCAATTATTATGCACACACTAAGTCAATGAGACTTAAAACCGTCAAACAGGGAGGAGGAGACAAGCTATGGAGACGGGAGTATCGTACTCTGCACGGTATTTGTTTATCAGGGGGGTAGACCTTTCGTTCAGATGTTAAGGGGGGGGGGGGGATTTGGGCTGATTACCCCGAGAAATGTCAAATTTGTCAATAATGTTTATTTTCTCGGAGACAGCCTCCTCTTATTAGCTGTACCCGCAAGGCAATAATTATGCACACACTATAGTCAATAAGACTTAAAACAGACAAAAAGGGAAGGAGTAACAAGTTATGGGTACGGGAGTATCGTACTCCGCACGGTGTTTGTTTATCAGGGGGGTAACCAGGCTTCTCAATAATGTCAAAAAATTCGGAATCAAATTAAATTAAGTAGACACAATCAGACGTTTTCGCAGTGGTACTAAACCTGAGATTGTGTGTGTGATCACATTGTCGTGGGTGGGAGGGGGGAGGGTGGGGGAGTGCAATTTGGTCTCATTACCCCCAGAAATGTCCGTATTTTCATAAATGTTTCTTTTCTTAGCGATAGGGGACTATTAGACCTTTCGTTTAATATACAACATTCTATATTAGATTTTAATTATCCACTTCTAATTAGCTGTACTCGCAAGGCAATTATCATGCACACACTAAGTCAATGAGACTTAAAACCGTCAAACAGGGAGGAGGAGACAAGCTATGGAGACGGAAGTATTTTGCTCCGCTCGGTGTTTGTTCATCAGGGGGATGACCAGGTTTCTCAAACAAAAGTTCAATACAAATTTACGGGCAAAACAAAAATACAAGGTCCTAAAGAATTAGCGAAATCGCGTGTCTTCTATACAACGGTCACCAAGCGTCTCCTCGTGGTCTCTCTCAAAGACAAAATTAGTACCAGCCACGAGGTAGGGCTCAAATTACAATGTGGATGCAAAATAAAGGTTTCTTTGTTCAGATTATCTGTCTGTCAAAAAAATCAAAGAGGAGAGGTGATACTTAAAGGAGTATTGAAACAATTACAAGTGATCCGTCTCACAAATATATATATATATATATATATATATATATATATATATATATATATATATATATATATATATATATATATATATATATATATATATATATATATATATATATATATATATATATATATATATATATATATATATATATATATATATATATATATAGATATATATATATATATATATACATATATATATATTTGTGTGTATATATAAATATATATATATATATATATATATATATATATATATAAATATATATATATATATATATATATATATATATATATATATATATATATACATACATATATATATATATATATATATATATATATATATATATATATATATATATATATATATATATATATATATGTATTTATATATATGTATATATGTATATATATATATATATATATATATATATATATATATATATATATATATATATATATATATATATATATATATATATATATATATATATATATATATATTTATATATATATAGTTGCTGTTTATATGTAACATCGCCTAGGCGGTGTGGCGGATTCAATGATTATGACATTTCTCACGTGCACTTTAAGAATTTTGTTGGTAACAATTTTGAATCATTTGAAAGGTTTTAGTCATCTTTGATATCTAGAGCACACTTTCATATATGTAAAACACTAAAAATATCATGGGGTGCTGTCATTTCATGCGGGCAACGTCGGCACAAAATAGTACGTATGACCCGTCAACGTTCGTGTTTATCAGATAAGATACGTGTTGCAAATAATGTTTCTTTAATAGGATATATAACAAATCTGACATTATCAGTGTATAATTTATTTTGTTGTTTAAAGTAAGCTATGGTGATTGACACTTCTAAAAAAAATGCCTTTTTTGTAATGACTGGATGAGAAACAGTAGCATGGATGAGAAACAGTAGCATGGATGAGAAACAGTAGCATGGATGAGAAACAGTAGCATGGATGAGAAACAGTAGCATGGATGAGAAACAGTAGCATGGATGAGAAACAGTAGCATGGATGAGCATGGATGAGAAACAGTAGCATGGATGAGAAACAGCAGCATGGATGAGAAACAGTAGCATGGATAGAAACATGGATGAGAAACAGTAGCATGGATGAGAAACAGTAGCATGGATGAGAAACAGTAGCATGGATGAGAAACAGTAGCATGGATGAGAAACAGTAGCAATGACTTAAAGATGGCAGTGGTCAAACCCAGATATTCCACAATGATTTTGGCATAACTGCAGAATAGTATATCCTGCATGAATGCAAACACGGTTGCTGCTGTTTACCTACATATACCAGCACACTAGAACAACTTATACAGAAAGCCAAATTATTCAAACAAAATTATTTATAACGTGCACGCCAGTGCACCACAACTGGTTATCAAAGGCTGTGAACATTGACTTGGTTGTCGATGTTATGACTGTCCGTACGTCGTACCTGTGTTCTCGTCCGGGTCGTATTAAGCGTTTCGTGATAGCATTTGTACTATCATAACCGAATACGCAGGCGACGACCCCGTCATTGTAATTGTGTGTTCAACTCTCTCTCTCTCTAGGACGTGAACTTGTGTAACTAATTTAAAAATAAGATTATTTTCATTTTAAACACAATATTCTTTCGTACTTTTCTTGCAGATGATTTGTAACGATTTTAGAATAGACAGAAGCATTGACGTCATCAACAGACCATTGATTTGAGACTGACAAACCTGTCATGGACTATAGCTGACACAGAATGTCTACGGTATCTGCTAGTTTACTAGCTTCATCAAGTCTTCAAATTAGTTATAGCGTTTAAAAGTATAGAGACTTTATATCAAGCCAAAAAGTGTTAAATGCTGAACAGAATTATCTTTAAATTACAACAAATCAATTTCTCAGCTAATTTTCAGTGAGTTTTCGCTAATCAAAATTGGAAGAATTGTTAATGTATGAAAAACTTATGGTGTATTAAAGACAAGACAGTTGAAAACCTTTAATGCCATTTTGTAAATTTCTGTCCTAAATTTTTGTCACTGAAAATTACTGACTCTCAGCAGCGTGGCCAGGGTAAAACTAAGTGCGTGTGGGGGTGGGGGAGGGAGGGATAAAATAAGTGTATGTGGGGGTAAAAAGGTGGGGTAACACATGTAAGAGGCCAAATGTGCATATCTTTTGGTAGAAAGTCACTCACGCTAATGCATTTAAAGAGGAATATTATCATGCACTGTTTACATGTCATTATTTAGGCAATCCCTGAGCAATAACATAGACGCATAAAATAAGAACTCGTACAGTCCGGTTTTATCTCCCTTTGGGGAGAAAATCATTATCTTTCATATGGGCGAATCACTATGTCAATTAGATCTTCTCGCGCACCCCTGTGGCTCATTACACCACTGTATTGGATATTTAGTCAGCCGCGTTGGCAGCTTTCTACATATACACTACGGCGCGGTACCGGTACACGTACGGTCAGTGATATAACTGTATCTTGCCGTTGAGTTTGAATAGATCATCGTGGAAAAAAATGTTTTTTTTTGGGTGATATAGTAGGCCTATGACTACTAGTAAGATCAGCACCTCACTCATTACATCACTGTGTTAGATATTTATTCAGCCGCGTCGGCAGTTTTCTACATATACACTACGGCGCGGTACCGGTACCTCACTCAGTAGGGCACTACTTGCAAGGCAATACTTGCATACTGAGTAAGACAACGCATAATACACTGGCTGACTGGTAATGTTAAAAACCATGCACTCAGATAGTGAGATAACATCTCCCTATGTATGCCTTACATGCTACGCACTACATGCAATACAGAGTGAGACTCCGGCCTATCTGTTTTAACGTGGAAATCGCCTCAGTCCTAAATCGCGACTACACTGTCTATTTACGTCACCTGTCACACTAATATCAGTGTACTTACGGCACATAAAAATATAAAGTTAACTTCTCCTGTTATTACTTTTAATTTTGTAAGTAATTAAAACATGTCGGTAATCCTGAAATGATTAAAAAATGGGTAAAAATGTAAGCAATATTGTACACTCCTTTCGGTTCACTAAACCGTACGCGCTTGGAACTTTTTTATTTTTATTTTGTAACTAGGGTGCACAACACCGATACTCGTACTAATAAATATAACGCCAGCGAATGTTCGATAGAATTTGAAATAATTAAGTACATTCACTTCGGCGCACACGATTGTGAGAAAGTAGCAACCGAGGTAGGTGAAAGTTTCTTCTTTTTACGGGTTTTAGTTCATTATTATTAAATGTATTTTTATGTGCCCAAGCTTTTAAGACTACGAGTTACATACTAGAAGCTTTTTTAGTTATGTAGCTTAACTTTTGCAGGTTGAAATGGATGAGGTTAAAAGTACAAATTTCTTCGAAAATGTTTGCAAAACAGGAGTGCGTCGCAAGTATTCTGCGACGGAATATGATGAGTCAATGTAACGGTTTCCACCGTTATGCATAGCATAATGTCTGACCCAGTATTCGCAGTCATGTAATGGCTATAGCGTATACTACGGTCAGATGTTAATCTGACTAATGGCTAAAGTACACAGTCATATGTTATCTAACTAGTAGGCCCTAGGCCTAGTGTGCACGTTAAAATGTCATTTTTGTGAACGGAAGATTGTATGTTCGCTGGGGTTCACATTCCCTCGACATTTACGAAACATTACAAATATTGGTTGTAAAATAGTATCGAAAACTTTCGGCAGCAAATCTCTTGTTATCTGTGAATGAGACAATTAGTTTTACATATTGGAAAATTGTGTGAATGGAGAGGATACAGTTTGTTGTGAAAATGGTATCGAAAACTTTCGGCAGCAAATCTCTTGTTATCTGTGAATGAGTTAACTAGTTTTGCATATCGGAAAATTGTGTGAATGGAGAGGATACAGTTTATACGAAGTTTTCTGTTTGGTATGGAATTTCCTAACCAAATTACGCTACCAATTAAGTCTCATAAAGTGCTTATTTGTGTATTTAGACCCCTATATACTGTTGATTATTGTGTGAAATTTTATTTTTAATAGGCTTGACTCCATACGCTAGTAAATTGTGCAGACGATCAGGATTCCCCGGAATTTGATTGGTCCATTATGGTTACGTGAATTTCGGCCATGTGACATTACCTAAATGAGATTTCCGGAAATTACCGATTCCGATATGAAATGGTCTATTGTTCGACAACTTTTCAGGTAATTAGATACATCCATCCAAGGCGCTGTTTGAAACAATAACGAAGGCCCTAACAAAACGCAACTTTCCACTTTTCTTTATTAAACTCAAGCACAAAACGTAAGTGAACGTCTCAATATAGTATTATAAAATATATATATTTATTTTGTATTACGTAAAAGTAATCCATGACGATATTAAGGCATTGTCAAAAAATGACCTGCGATCGTCGCGGAAAGACCTAGTTTTTCTAGCGCGTAGTCGAAATTCGTCTACGCTTCTATGGTAAGCCAATGCAGCAGTTTAAACGTTATACGGTATATAGCGTTTTCTGACTGTATATAGCAGCATGTAGTGGCTATTCACCAGGTCGGAAATGTGACCTGAGGTCAAGAGACCGCATAGCAAAGCGCGCGCATTCACCCCGCATTGGAGTGAAAACAAAGCGATCAGCTGTGTTTGTTTACATGCAATGCACACAGCAATGCACACAGTAAACACATACGGACTTGCCCACGTGTATCGCGTAAAGGTTTGTTTTCACCCCAGAAGATGACGTCATCTCCCGGATGTGACGTGATATTGACCAAACGAATACTACAGTCAGATGTTATCTAATGTACTACGGGCCGTGAATACACCGCGGTCTGATTTCTAATTTCTTTTAAATAACAAGGGGGTTCACAAAGAGAGGACCAAGCCACAATGTGACATGGTAACATTTGTTTTATCTTCCCAAACAATGAAAACATTCTCACTTATGCCCTTAGGCTCACTTAAGTTACTTTAGATAAGTTGTTAAAGTCTTCGTTTTGAAGACGAAACTTCTAGGCCTATATGGCAGTATGTTGCTACTTTCAGATGCCCTAACTTATCCACCCTCACAGTCAATTGATTTTGACTGGTGAATAAAACACCAGTGAATTATACACGGCGGGCCAGTAAACTATACTCAGCAAGCCAGTGAAGTATACGCCATGGGCCAGTGAACTATGCGCCGCGGGCCAGTGAACTATGCGCCGCGGGCCAGTGAACTCTGCGCTGCGGGCCAGTGAAGTATGCGCCGCGGGCCAGTGAACTATGCGCTGCGGGCCAGTGAACTATACACAGTGGGCCAGTGAATTATACACCGCGGGACTTGCATGCAGTATTGTTGACATAGAAAGTCCAGTCATTAAACTTCTTTAAATTTTCAGCGCGAATCTGTCAACCATCCCTCCATCCCCATTTTTCTATGATTATACGAAGAGCGTGCCGTACGGTTTCTAAGCGAGTAAATCGAAACCAAAAATATTACAGGCTTTTCACAAAATGAAGAAAAATATGTAGAATTCAATTTTGTTTGAAAAATACTCCTTTTGATTTCATTAAATATGTAGAACATTGCACATTGCTTAACGATAAGTAAGAGACTAAACGA
>JAIGNY010001918.1:180000-257500 GCA_020152595.1 Chiridota heheva | reverse complement strand
CGTGCAAACAAATAATTTATTGGTTACTTGTAAATGCTTGCAAATATCCACAACTTTTTAGAAAAGATCTGTTGTGCTCCAAATTATGCACTTTTAAATTTTCGATTTAGAATAAGGAAAAGGAGGATCAGCATTATTACATAATGCAACACACTCAGTTCTATTTTTGTATGCTTATCTCTATATCGACAAAACTTGAAATATCAAGAATTTTACAATAAAAATGACACTTTATTTTTTTAACTTTCGAAGTGAACATTGAAGTACAGTGTGTTTACGCAATGTAATTTGTGTGGGCATGCAGAAATCGGCCTTCCAAAGAGAAATAAATATATCAGGAAATATGTTGGCAGCGTAATTATTGAACAGGTACCATGAATGCATTTCGCATATATTTTTCATTCGTTATTATCATAAGTTTTAAAGTGCTTCAAGTCATTTGATCAAGTCAACCCAAAACAAGAAGTCACCCGTTGGAAAGCGCCACTTACGCGATTTATGTGCATGACGTTTTGTATGAGAATAGCGAAAGCATGCGCGTATGACCACAAAAACTAAGTTACTACACGTTTGATGAGACTTGAACATACGTGCCAAATTAAAGCTAAAAAAAAACTGGTTTCATGTGAAGAAATTTTGAAACGGATTGGTGACTGGTCACAGTGGCCAGAGGCTTTTCAAAGAGGGGTAAAATGTACTGAAAATCAAAAATTGTATTTCATGTAATTTCACGTATTAAATGTATTTCATTAGGCCTACGCAAAATATCACGTCACTGAATTTCATCAGAAAATTAATTTGCGTTTTTCTTCTTATTCTCCATTAAAGCTTTTTTGCGAAAAGACAAGAATTAAAGACAAATAAGATATTTTACCCCCAAACAAGTGTTCCTGAAATGATTTCAGTCGTTTCTACAGAAATGATACCAAACTTTAAACTTAGATATCTCCTAAATGGAGTAAGATTTTTGAATGCTTTTCGCACAGTTTGTTTCTTTTGAAGTCCTCAGTCTTTCATATACGATAGATTTGCTTGATCCCTGAACTAATTCTTTAAAGCAGCCACAACAAAGCCAGTGACAAAAAAAGTCAAATTTGCGGCTGAAAAAAACCTATTTTTCAAAATTAGTTTCTAAACTTGAAGCAAATATGCAACCCTGTTTGACAGATTGGCTGTGTTATCTTTACAGGCCATTTATTACCTGGAGGTAAATATATTTCAAATCATGTGACACAATGTTCAACTTAAAGGAATATTCCCATAGATTTTCATTTTTTCATATATGATAGAAAATGTTTAGAAACAAAGTGGTGAAAAAACTATATTATTCTGTTTAGAAGTTACACAATTTTAAAGTATTTTGAATTTGGACAAAAGTGACCGATTGGCAACATCTGTGATGTCATAGAGACAATTTCAACAAAACGTCCTTTATATTTCTTTAAAAATGATTTAGATTTGTTCTCATTGTAAGGGTAATGTACACCAAGAAAAACAAAATATTTTCTTGTAAATTATATATTCCACCCTATCTCTATAATGAACCCAAAATGCTGTTTGATAATGTAACAAAAGTGTGATTAAATTTATAAAAAATACATCAGAACTGTTCTGGAATTGGCAACACTAAGCTGAAGGACATATACTGTACGAGGGGTTTTTAAGAAAAAAATATACTCATTAAATTGTTATAACTTCTAAATGATTTAAGATATTAACATAGTTTTTTTCATCACTATGTTTCTACACATTTTCTCTATCATATATGAGAAAAATGAAAATCCATGGGAATATTCCTTTAATGCAATTCTGATAAGCCAATCACCATTCTTTTTTAAATAAAATGATGGAATCGTTATTAAATGTGGTTTCCAACATATCTTTTGTTTCTGAAGGATGTTTAGAAGGAGCGCAAACTATAAAGGGCCGATATCGTTTCTAATGTGGAGATTAATTGAATTCAATTCGTGTGTTTTAAGTGGTGGAAACACAATAGTCCACTAATACTGATGCGCCAATGGCAGTAATCGTTTTGAATAGAATGTACACCGTCACATTTTAATCACGATAGGTGGCCTTTAAAAGGATTTATGAAAGTCAACTTTCTATGTCTGCATATCAACTCTGTTTGACCTTTCGTTGTTATTGACCTGGATCTGAATAGGTCAAGTCCGAAAAATCCTTCATGTTCTTGATGAAAACATGAACGCCAACCGAGCGGAAGAAAAAATAACATGTTTAAAAATTTTCGATTAAACTATAAATTCATAAATACTATCTGAGAAAGTAATCCAGTCTTGTTCGTGCGAACCTAACAGCTTAAGGTACATCTTTCTCCTCTCTTGACGGGTTGATGATCCAAATAGAGAAAAGTAAGGGTTTCACGAAGGCCTGAAATTATACTTAAAAAATGGGATATTAAATCACGTTTCAACGAGACTGTGGGCCAAAAAAAATACATCAATATGTGGAATAACTTACTTATTGATAAACTAAAAAGTTCCACCAATATTCATTGCATGTTTAGGACTTATTAACAACAACAAATATTTTAATTTAATATGAAGGGCGCCCTCTACATAAAAAACGGTCTTTTTTTTTTTTTGGGGGGGGGCCATAATTTTGCATTCGTTTTTTTATGCCCTACCTCCCCCCTCCCCCCCCCCTCCCTTAAAAAAAAAGACTAGGTACCCCACTGGTGCCAAGTCTTTTTTGCATATACTGGTGGGACATTTTGATCCACCAGTCAATTTATTTGGCCCACCACGTTTTGAAGCGGTCTAGCATTGTGGTACTCAGCGGTGTAGCCAGCCTTTTGGATCGGAGGTCGTAGTACGAATAATACATCGGATGGCGTAATGTTTTTCCAAAATTGTGTAGTCTTTAAAGGATTAGTTCAGGGGTCAAGCATATTCATCTTTTATGAAAAGGACTACTTCAAAAGAAACAAAATAGTGAAAAAAGCGTTCAAAAAACTTATTCCGTTAAGGAGATATTCAAGTTAAGAGGCTATTTTATCTGTGAAGAATTGACTGGTGTAGTAAGTTTACTATGGAAAGTTAGCGTTTTCCTGATCCTCACATTCTTAGCAATAGTTAATGTATTTCAAAGAAAGTTTATCTAATTTTTTCTCTATTTAAATTATTTTTCTATCTTTGTTGGTATATTATAAATACCCTTCCCAGATTCAGTTGTAGTACTTTTTTGACATATTTCTTGGTTTTTAAGCCACAAAAACGCAGGACAAAATATGATACTTGAATTGCCAGCATTTGAAAAGTAAATCAAAGTTCAATAGCAATTTTCATTTAATTTGGAAGTAAAATATTACTTCCAAGGGGTACTTCTGTGACCTTCAGAAATGTTGAACAAATATTTTCAATCATTATTTATATTAATTCCAAAATGCATTAAAATTGCTAGTCACGCAATTTCCGTATTATATAAGGAATTTCGTCTGAAGAAAATTTATTGACCATCACCAAAAAGTCTGATCACACTAGTAACGTCACTTCCTCGGCAGTAATTAATTGGCCAATCAGAAACATTTGATTGTATATTTAATCTCCACAGTATCCACATTAATACGATACCTTAACAAGATGTTGTTTTGGGTTTTTCGAAAACTACTGTATGCACAGTTGGAGCAAGGAAAGGGCGGAGGGACTAAGGAAAGAACCAAAGGAAGGACCGATGGACCAAGGCAGGGCCATATTTCGACATGTGGAGGCCCATGGGCAGCTTCAGGAGTAAAGGCCCACACTACTTTATTGACCACCGTTCTGGGGGCGGGGAGGAAATGTACCCCAAAAATTGGAATAATTAAGGGTGTTTAGATGCAAAATGGTGCAGTATTTTGTAATTTTTGAAGTAAATTTATGTTCAAGAATTTTCATTTTGTAAGCCTGTTTGCCTGGCCAGTTTTCAGTACAAATGAAGAGGTTGCTACCACTCCTACCAATGCAAATTAAGAAGTTGCTACTGTACCACATTTTTTCCTTACAATTTTTTTCATGAAATATGTAGAGGCCCATGGGCAATTGCCCACTTTGCCCATTGCTAAATCCGGCCCTGGACCAAGGGAAGGATCGAGGGACCAAGGGAAGGACTGAGGGACCAAGGGAAGAAGTGAGGGACCAAGGGAAGGACAAAGGGAGGATGGATGGGACTGGCAGGACGGGAGGGATCAAGAGGAAAAATGTGAGGGCCACGGACAGGACTAAGTGACAGACCAATGGAAGGACTGAGGGACCATGGGATGGAGATAGGGACCAAAGAATGCCAGGAAGGACCAATGGAGAGCTACAGAAAGGACTGATGGACCAAGGAAAGGACTGAGGGACCAAGAGATGGATGGATAGGACCAACGCAGGATGGGAGAAAGATGGGAGGGACCAACGGAAGACAGAAGGGATTACGGGAGGGCCACAGAAAGGACCAATGGACCGAGAAAGGGTGGATGGGACCAAGGCAGGACAGGAGGGATCAAGGGAGGATGGAAGGGGTCACGAGAGGACAGGAGGGTCCAAAGGAACAACAGGAGGGACCAAGGCAGAACAGGAGGGACCAAAAAAGAAGAGGACGGGAGTGACAGAGGGAGAAGGGGACAGGAGGGCCAGAGCAAGAAGGGGACAATTCATTTAAAAAAGTTTCTGCTAAAATAAAATTCCTAATATCAGATTATATAAAATAACACAGGAAAATAAAATAGATTATGTAGAAATTATTTACTTTATTCAAACAGCATCATCAAGTGCCCATCACAATTTAAACTAATTTATAATCAAATGTACATCCGCAAAGCAAAGCATCTCGCACACACTGTAAATTCTAAGTACTATGGTTTCTAGTAATCCCTGAGATTAAATGATAAATACATATTCAATACATTATAAATTGTGAGCATTGGAAGATTATTCATCAAATTCTCCCACAAACAACAAATATTCAAAGTACTCTGAAAGCTCCATGGTGAATAAAGCATGTTTCTTAAATCTCTATGATCACAGAGGACCGTTAGTTTCCTGAAAGTTAAGCTCAATCATAGAAAAATAACTTATCTATCAAACAAGGCCCAATACAGAAGAATGTTTTACAGGGAGGTGGGCGAGGGTAGAATTGTGCACTACCATTTTCTTTTTACTTTTAGTAAATAAATTTGACCAGAATTTTCAAACCACAATCAACCGCAAAACATTGTCCCCTTTAATGATTGTCAGTGAAAAATCTAATGATTATCTTTTAAAAAACAAATATATATATATATATATATATATATATATATATATATATATATATATATATATATATATATATATATATATATATATATATATATATATATGTGTGTGTGAGGGAGGGGAGGGGGAGGGGGTTGTGTCATCTGAAAGTTTCCTTACTATTAAAAGTTGGTACATTACATCTACTTACAGGAACATCTCAGCTCCACTGTATGATATTATGTACATCCATTATTTCCCCTTTCTTATGCTAATGATTTAATTAAGTTAATGAATAATTATAATAAATGAAATATCACTTTCATTTGTGTTCTTGTTTCTAAATTAAATTTTGCACCATATTTTGATACCGCATACAATTATTCTTTTTCTCACTGAAATCTTATTGACAAATTGGTCTCTTTGGTCAAGTCAAAAATACTTTCAGCTACCACAATTGCATGAAGAAGCTATAAATACACATATCAGAGATAAAGCACTAAAAGTCCTTACAATCATGCCATTTCAAAGTATCATTAAGTATTAATACAAATCTTACACTACAACAAATCAAGAAATTGATAAATCATGATTATGATTATAACGATTATGAAAATTGTTTTTCAACAGCACCTAGCTCACATTCAAATCCAATTCATTCAAACCAGTATTATGAAATCTGAATAGAAATCTAATTTGTAACAAATTAACTACAAGAAAGAAACTTTTTAACTCAATCACTATTACATAGAAGAATATAAATAATACATGATAATTATGTAGGTGGCAAAGAATATAAATAATACATGATAATTATGTAGGTGGCAAGAAATATATTTCATTTAAATATCTTTGCACTCAAAAGGAAGAAAACAATTCTGGTCATAAAAAAAATGATACTTGAGTTACTGATAACAACTAATCATCAGCACTTGGAACAGATCTACAGTTCCAACAGTTATAACCACAGGGGAAATGGGGAATTCCCAGGAAGAATTTTTGTTTTCTTACAAAAAAGGTGTTGTTTTCTTACAAAAAAGGTGTTGTTTTCTTACAAAAAAGGTGTTGTTTTCTTACAAAAAAAAAAAAAAAAAAAAAAAACATAAATAGATTTTTGAGTAAGCAACAGTATATGTGGTAAATATGTGTTCTAAAAACGTCCCCCATGTAATTGTGCTATGAATAGTACATTAAAATGCTACAGAGGGAAGCATATAAAGATGTATTTACGACATTTATATTATTTCTGTCACTATTTTTCGTAGGAAGATTTTCAACACCTTTATTTAGAAGTATGGGAAATTTTATAATTAATTCCCACTCTGATCTTTTTAAACTCTACATATTGATACACGTCCACGCAAAGGCAGGATTACGGGAAGATTTTTGACACCTTTAGTTACAGCTGTAGGAAGATTTTATAATTAATTCCAACTCTGATTGGAGCAGATGCAAAACAAAACAAAAGTTTATCACTTTTTGGGGGAGGAGGAGTGAGGGGGCACTTACAAAGTAGCCCACCAACTTTGCTCTAATTTCATTTTTCATTATATGGTTTTATATGTTGTTGACTTTATAAACAGATAAACCGGCAAAAACAATACCTCTTTAAAAGCTTACATAGGCAATATTTCCTATCTTCCTAATGTGTACCCATAATTAATATTCAAAGGATCAAAATTATGATGACAGGCACAACAAAATTTTTGTCATATCTTATTTAGTTTTTGTTGTATTTACAAACAATGCACATCTATGAAGTTTAGAGGCAACATCAGCTAAATGGCATTTCATAATCTATTAAAAAACCCATAAAGTAACCAAAATATCATGTAAATCTCTTTAGAAATAAGCTTATCTTAATTTTCAGTGTTTAAAGGATTAGTTTAGGTGTCAAACAAGTCCATCTTATATAAAAGTGGACTATAAAAGACACAAAATGGTGAAGAAAGCATTCAAAAAATCTTATTCTGTTAGGGAATTATTAAAGTTTAAAGCTTTGTCTTGTCTGTGTAGAAGTGACTGGTGTACTAAGCCTACTATAGAAGGTTGGCATTTTCATCCTCACTTTCTTAACAATTGTTAATGTATTTTCGAGAAAATTAATTTTTTTAACTATCTAAATTATTTTACCTCAAAAATTCTTCAGGTGGTAAATTATAATTAACCTTACTAGATTCTGTTTGACTACTTTCCTGACACATCCAATGCTTGTTAAGCCAAAAAAATCGCAGCACAAAATATGACAGAATACATCCACATTTTTAGGAATCTGAGGCTATGACATCACAATTTGTCTGATTTCAGTCATTTCTACACAAATGATACCAAACTTTAAACTTGAATATCATCTTAATAGAATAAGATTTTAGAAAGCTTTCTTCACCATTTTTTGTTGTCTATTAAAGTCCTCTTTAATGTGAGATGGGTTTGCCTGACCCCTACTAATCCTTAAATATGCAATGTTTCAGTTTTGTGCTAGGTTACTTTGGTAATCTTTTTTATATAAATCCATTATTTAATTTTTTCTATCATAATTCTTTGAAGGAGTGCAGCAAATCTTGAACAGTCCAAATGGTACCCCCGATCGGGAGAAGTTTTGTTCTCCTGATCGGGAGATACTTTACAGAAGTATCCCACAATGCATCTATCCAATTTCAAACTTTGTATAAGAATCATATATGAATCACACAAAAATTGAGTGCTGGGAACTTAACCACTGCAAAGGATTCAAATAATGGCATAGGAGTTATCTTTTCACTGTGCGCTTTTAAAATTTACTGTGCGCTTTTAAAATTTACCGTAAAATTTCCGAGAAATTTAAAGGAAAAAAAAGTGGTAACTTCTTATGTTTTACCGCTAGGCAGTCTGGTTTTAACAAGATTTTCTGAAGAAAAAAACATTTAAACTTTTGTTCAGAAATTACTTTTGACAATGTTACCATATTGGTCAAAAATAATTCCCTAACAAAACTTTTAAAAATTGGGAGAACAAACCGGGCTGCTGACCAGAAGCTTTTGAGTTACTACCACACCCCCAAACAAATTCTAACATCAGGAACAGATTTTCAATGCACTTTTTAAAAATTGAGGAAAAAAAACATTACAAATTACATACAGATTTTGAGCTCTCCACCCCGTAATAAATCACAAATGCCACATATTCCAAAAAAATCTTCAAACTTTGATCAGCATTCACTTGAAAAACTAAGAATGTTTTTTTCTTCTTATAAGTTTTAAATTTGAAGGCTGTTCTTCTCAGAATTTAAAGGCTATTGATGTCCAATAAGTAAAATATTTCAATCTAAAAAAGAAACAAATCTTTAGAACCTTGTTTTCAATATGTGATGAGAATGTTTGAAAATTAATTTACAAATAATTTTCATTATTTGTATTTTTGAAGAAAAGGCAAGAAAGGTCAAAAAGTTGTACAAAATCAAAATAAAGAATATTTAAGGATTTCCAGCACAAGAAAAATGTTAACATCATAGTACTTTCTTTGTTGTGTTATAATTTGCAAAGAAAAATATATATAATTTTATATCATTTGCTTTATATACATATATATGTATATATATCTCACATCATTTCATTGCTGAATCTTCACTATCAGACATCAACATCAATGTCAAAACTTAATTTTCTAAACAGAAAATTATTTCATATACTTTGTTTCCATTTATCTTCATGGAAAAATAAATTATTGCTAAAGCTATGCATAGATAGAGGAAGGAATAAAATTGCTAATCTTGTCACATCACGCCATCAGAAGTGAAATGTAGGGAGTCAGATTCAGCCACACATCATTGGACTGTGCTACCTCAATCACCTGAAATTGGAAGAGAGAATAGTGATGCTACATGGATCAAAATGCAAAATTATTACATGTGACGGCATGAGTACAGGAGAAATGTAAGCAAAATATGTATGTATTTCTATTATTTATTATGATAAATTTCATAATTTCTTGAGAAAATTCCTACATGTATGCAATATAACATGAATTTGAAGTTCTATGAATAGAACAGGAAAAAAGAATCTTATTTTGAAAACTTTCAAACAAAGCATTCCTTGTAACATTCTTTTAATAGTAATTAAATGACTTTAAAGAAAAAAAAACCTTGCTAAGAAGGCGAATGATTTGAATATTGGTACAGTTCATTATTCACCTTTGACGGTTCGGTTTGTTGATATTTAATGGTACTGCGACAGTCAGAGTCAAATGTGCCAAGACTGCAAGAGGGTGCTAAAAATCTAAGGTGCAAGATTTAGGACAGAGATGGTTGGGAGAGAGGGAGAGGGGATAGGAAGGAGACAAAAATTAAAATAAAGGTGAAAATAAAGATAAAAGGGAAAGATAGGATTGGAAGGTAAGATATAAAATGGGGGGAGTGTGCATAAGAATTAGATCAGGTGGAATAAGTTGCTATTGCAGAAGAAGGTGATGATGTTGGAGGGGGGATTGTTCTTGAAGGGGTCAGAAATAGAGGTGGAGGGAGAGAGGAGTGATCTGGAGTTGAGGTATAAAAGGACAGGTTAAGAGGATATGCTTGATCAAGAGTTTGGTATTGCAAGTAAGGCAGAGAGGTTTGGGAGAGCCTAACAGGAGGTAGGAGTGGGTGAGAAAGGAGTGACTGAGACAGATGTGGGTGATGATAACATCCTCTCTACAGTTGCAACTGTGGAAGGGAGGGTTGGTCCCTACTTTAGGATTGATAGTGTGGAGTTTGTTACTAGTCTCTAGATTCCAGGCATCTTGTCAAGTTTTCCTGACGTAGGTGGAAATGTTGAGGCGAGAGTCAGAGTGCGGAATAAGTAGTATTGAGGAAACATAGTTCGACAGAGCGCTTTTGGCAGGTCTGTCGGCCCTTTCGTTCCCAGGGATACCGACGTGGCTGGGGATCCAGAAGAAGATGATTTTCTTCCCAGAGGAAGAGAAAGTGAATTTTGTTTAAGAATTGTAAGATAGATAAGTGGATTAGACCAGAGTATATTAAGGATGCCTGTGAGAACAGATTTGGAGTCAGATAAGATGACAAAGCGGGAGCAGAAGGAGAGTTATGCAAAGTTTAAAGCTAGGAGGACAGCCTTTACTTCAGCAAAATATATGGAGGCTCTATCTGGTAATCTTGAAGAAAGGGTGACGCCGGGACAGGCAGCAGCAGCTGCAGAGGAGCCTTCCCATGTGAAACCGTCAGTGAAGAGGAAGGAGTAGTCTTGAAAGTGTCTACTGAGTTGGCAGTATTTGGAGAGGAAAAAGGCTGGGTTGTGAAGAGCTTTTGTGTAAGAGGTGAGGCCTATAAAGACTTGGGGAGGGGGAGGGGGGTATAACACAGATAGGGGTAGGAGGGATAGTGTGCCTGGCTATAGATATTGGCTTTGGGGAGGTGGGAATGCATCCGGATACCGAAAGGTGGAGGGATGCATTTGTTGAGATTGAAGAGGTTGGTGAAGAAAGGAGAGAGGATAGAATGGAAATTTTCTTGTTCTTTTTTTCTTGTTCTTTGTTTTCTTTATATTTTATGCTTATCTTATTTACACATTTGTATTTATTTTCTTTATATGCATATTTTGTAAGGCGCATTAGAATAAGTTATTTAGATAATGCGCCATATAAGTGTAATAAACTTAATAAACTTAAACTTAAAAAAATAGTTTTGCTGGTCAGTGAGGATGCGAAGAGCGAAGGGGAGATTGGTCTTGGTGCACCTGAGGCCAAGGGGGAGTTCGTTGGCCTCTACGTGAAGACTGGTAATAGGGGTGGTTTGGATGGCACCAAGGCAGATTTTTAGGGCAGTGTTTTCGAAGACCTAAATGTGTCTCAAGTAAAGATTGCGGGCAGAGCCGTAGATGAAAGTACATGGTCCAGCTTTGATCTGAGGAGGGAGCAATATAAGGTGAGATGGTTGGCTCCCCAGTTAGTGTTGGAGAGGACTATGAGAATATTGAGGGCTTTGTAACAGTTGGTTTGAGGGTGTTGATGTGGGGGAGATACAAAAGCTTAGAATCGAGAGTGATCCCAAGGAATCAAGAATTTTCCTTACTGGGAATGATGGAATTAACCTTTGAACGTAATCAATGAGTTTTCAAATACCCAAAATTTTACCACAAGAGACAGCACCTACAATACACTGCAAAATATCTGGTACTATTGTCAATGTAAAACATCAAATTAGATATTTGTAAAACTTAATAATAGTTTGAGCAATATGCACCCCAAAATTTTAAGTCCAAATCTGGCCATCAATATATGTAATTGATCAATTTACAATGTTTGACCTTTTGACCATCAATTCCATCATACATTACCAACCAATTATCATGATTCTATTCGGGTATTAATAAAAATACTCAAATTTGCAAAATGTGAAAAATAATCCTCACATCTAAGCTCAAGACACATGCTAACCACATAAATAAAATGGTACATTTTTAAATTTTACTAATTAAGGGTGGATGAAGGGAAAGGCGAACTTCTTTTTGTTCCCTAAAGATAATTCAATCTACCAGAAAATGTTTCACTATAATTACCTTCTGTTGTTGAAAGCCATTGACTGGAAGCTGGACTTGGAAGCCATCTGGACACAGTCCTTTTTTATCGTACCTTCCTTTAGAGGAGCTTAAGGCCCACTTCTCATAATCCAGGTCATTTCTGCAAACTGCATAGAGGGGTGTACTGCAGTTTTTGGACACGTACCATCTGTGACTGGACCCACTGATGAGAAATATCGAGCATTTTGATTGGATTAAAGGCAAGTTGAATGTTGTTAGCTAAAAAAAGGGGACAGTCGAGTTCAAATCCAGAAAGAGGAGAATTGTAAGTTGTACTTTATGGAGGTTGTACGAAAGTGAGAAGAAATTAAAACAATGGAAGCAATGGAATGTTAGAAATGGGCAACATTCTAATAGAGGGAAAAAAAAACAAAGACAAAATTTTCAAATCATGCTTCTTGTCTCCAAGTGGAAATGGCAACATCATAATTGATGAGTTTTTTCTTCATTTCTCAAACATTATCTACATTTAAAGGAATATTCCCACGTCTGTTCAGAACCTTTCATAAGAGAACAAATTTAGAAACAATTTAGTACAAAAGTCATGTTGATATGTTATTCCTACCAGATATTCAAATTTTAAGGTTCACAAAAAATGTCAATAAATTAATAGGAAAAGGCTCAGTATGACATGACAGCATCACATTCTCCCACAAAGTTGATGTATTTCATCAAAATCTATCATTTTTTATTTATTAGTAAAACCTGCTAGAAAAATAGATTGATGAAAGTTAGGTATTTATATACATTGCCAATTATATCCTACTTCAATAACTTTTAGAAAATTGTTTCTAATCATACAGAAACAACCAATTAACATTCAAAGAAATACATAAATATTTGCAATGGAATTGCCTCTATGACATCATCAAATATGAATTCATCGTACTGTACAAAAACTTTAAAATGCAATTGGGAATTCTTTAAAAATCTATATCTCCTGAATGGAATATGATATCAACATGATTTTTGTACCAAATTGGCTCTAAAAGTACAGTATGCTCTTTCAAATAAAATTTTACAAAAACCATGGAAATATTCCTATAGGGGCTTCCACAATGGCTGCATATCGATATCGCCAGTTGTGTGTGATGATGTCACAATATCATGAACACTTCATCTTACCCTAAATATTATTATGTGAAACCTTTTTTGTTTTTGCTACTTCTATTTAGATTTGAAAATAACAATTACTATTTGATGTATCCTAATTTTTGTTACATTTTAGGATGAAACAAATTATACTCAATTTGAAAAAAAAGTTTAAAATCTTGAATTCCCTGTAAAATTCTTCATCAGATGATATCAGTGATGTCTTACAATGAACATGATATCATCAAATCAAAGTTTCACTAAAGATATCACAGTTATCGTGGCAGCCTTACTACATTTACATAAATTCAGTACATCCAACCAACGTTTAAGCTGGTCCATCTTAAAGAAATCTCGATACTTCTTGGTACATCTGGTATATGATAGACTAACTTCGAAGAAACTATCCAGTTAAACTTATATGTAAAAGGTTTATTCTGTTATTGAGTTGTCTGTTTTTAAAGATTTACCAATAGTACAGTAATTACCATGTCCCTATTGTTTGTGTTACTGTACTTCAGCTAGACTGTGAGTCTTATGTTATTCCACCATTTTGAAGAAGTCTGGTTAAAATAATATTGTTCACTTAAGCAATGCTTTATCTAATATTCACAAAATTCAAAGAATAATGACACACACAGATTTTCTGTTTGAATTCTATTTAAAAGGAGCCTCCATTTTGCATAAGACAGTCTTAAATTTTTGTTTTAATGATCTATAAATTCAAGCAAAAATGGCATAACAAAATAAGAAAAGCAAACAATAAGACAAAAAAATGATCATCTGCAAATGTTGCTGGTAGTGCACCAGTTTTATTAAGAATAATAATGATGATGATGATAATAATAATTAAAATAATGATATTAATAATCATAATAATAATAATATTACTAATAATAATACTAATAATAATATTAACAATGACAATAATAATAATAATAATTAAAAAAATATATATATAATAATAATAATTATTATTATTATTATTATTATCATAATAATAATGATAATAATATTAGAAATATTCATAATAATAATAATCATATTAATGATGATGATGATGATGATATTGATGATGATAATAACAATAATAAGAATAATAATAAGACTTATATTGTGCACATACCATTCAAAGAATGTTTATAGTGCAATTAACAATTATGATAAAAATATGAAAAATGATAGGGCCTACAAATAATACAATCAATGAAAGAAATCAAAGACTTAAAGCTACAAAATTAGGTAAAAGCTTTTGTTATTAAATGGGATTTTAGGTTCTTCTTAAATTTAGAGAGAGTAGCTGCTTGGTGGACTTTTAAGGGGAGTTGGTTAAGAGTTGGTTAGTCATACCAAAAATTGAATAAAATCAGCAAAATTTCACACAAAACAAACAAATCAATATGGACCTGTGTGTCGATGACAAGAATTTCTACATTCATCGTGGAAAAATTAATAAAGTCAATCACAACAAACCTTAAGAATACACAAGACTTTTGAGTTAGAGGTACTGATGGTTCTCCTTCAGCCCAAGTAAACACTGCCGTCTTCAGAAGAACTGGATTGACCTGGTCTGATGCAGGGTATTGAATTCTATGATAAATAAATATGAATAATAATAATGGGGATAAACGTCAAAAATGCCACATTAAAAAAACAAAAAGTTCTTATTGTTTGGGGATTCTGCTAAACAAATGGAAAAATATCACCTTTTAAAACAATAAATATGTGAGGAAAATGCACTTGCATTAACCCTTACTCTACCACGCGGCGATATTATCAACATTTTTGGGTGCCCCATCTTTGACTTCGCCTCCTGAGCGCATTTTCAAAAAAGTGCTGGTAGAGTAAGGGTTAATGAAGTCACGACAAGTGTGCCAACTTAAAAATATGTACAGCATGATCCCGGTGGGTGACCCAGTGGGTCAATGAAGTGGAACGGGCCTGACTTTGCTGCTTGGAAGACAGAGGACCCTTCAATAATCAGCCCTTGATTAGCACTTACTCTACCAAGAGTATTTTTTCCTGTTTTGGGTGCCCCATCTTTGACCCCGCCTCCCAAGCGCATTTCCAAAAAAGTGCTGGTAGAGTAAGGGTTAAAGAGTTACATTATAAATTATTGACCAGAGCAGTTCGTTGCAGCCAGGGAAAATCAGCAGCCATAGAAATTCTTGAAGAAAATTGATGTGAGTATACCACAACAACAATAACAAAACAAAATGTTTGATGCTAACCGGAAATATATATTTAGTGGTCATGTTTATAGTATTCAATGTTATACTCGTATATTTATTGTTTTCCTTTCTTTTCCCCCTCCTTTTTTTTTTCTTGACTTGAAAAAAATTATGGGAACATTGGTGATGTGGCCTGCCTTTTTTTCCACCCATGTTATGCAGTTGAGTTTGTTTGTTTGTTTGATGAGGTCTTAACGGCACCACGACAACGAAGGTCAAATTGTGCCTGAGAGGTCAGATCATTTTAGAGGTAGTAAGGAAAGAGACCAGGGGGAGAATGAGAGAAATTCAAGAACAAAAGCCAGAAAGCTGTGATCGAGAGAGAAGGTGCATGGGTAAAACAAAAACAAAGTAGAGAGGGGGTGGAAGAGGAGAATTAAATATGGTTGTAGAGGGATGCCTGCTGAAGGAAGGAGATTATTTTATCTGGAGGATTTTTCTGGAAGAACTCAGCAATTGAGTTGTGGGGAGCGAGGGAAGCTCTGGGAAGGTTGTACAGGGGGCAAGCAAGGAGAACGTGTTGGATTGTGAGGATGCAGTGGCAATTGTTACAGAGGGGTTGGGGGGAACCAATAAGGAGGTGGGAGTGAGTGAGGTGGGTGTGACAAATTCTAAGACGGGTAATATGAACGTTGTCGATACGAGAAAGCTTGTTGATGGTGGATTTAATCGAGATTGTGGGCTGGATGACATGGAGTTTGTTATCAATTTGGAAGTTCCATAAGGTTTGCCAGTGGTCACGAACAAGAGAAGCGATAAGCGGTTTGATGTCAGAGAGGGTTTTGGGAAAAGGGGAAGGGAGGAGGTTAAGGGCAAGCTTAGCGGCTGTATCAGCCCTGTCATTGCCAGGGATGCCAACATGGCTGGGTATCCAGAAGAAAAGAACACTTTTCCTGCAGAGGGTGGGAGAAAAGAGTTTCTGGAGGAGGAGGTGGCAGGTGAGGTTATCCCATTTAAGATTGAGTAATGAAGTAAGAACAGCCTTTGAATCAGAGAAATGTGTGAATTCTTGACCTGTGAAGTTGTATGAATCCTGATGCCGATAGGCATGAAGATGGGTAAGCAACCCTTTTTTGAGGCCTTGAGATTTCTCAAATTTTTCTTACCTGAAATACTTTGAAGGATCCAGCCCACCACCCTCTTCCATACTTCTCACTGTGTAGAATTGTACCCTTTTTGTGATCAAGGATTAGAATTTATGAAAGGTATAGAGAGGGATTTTATCATGTGACTCTAACTTATCTGAAGCCATTTTGCAGAACAGCGGCGTTGTTGCGTTTCACGCTTCTTCACACGGCCCAGTCACATCACGTGTACAACAAACATACTACATGCTAACCTTCTAGTACCAGTTCAGCAAATTGTACTAATTGCTTCCGATTTTACTCCATATTTTCCTTGCTTTATATAATCACCGGGTAAACGAAGAGTAACTTTAAAGTTAATGCCAGCTGATTGTTTGTTTTACTCAGACAAAGCCTAGATACCCGATAAAAAGTGCTCGTTGCAAATCCTAGTGTGGCCCGTAGGTTGAAAGCCATCGCGTTGTACAGCAAAAATTCACTTTAAAAGCCTATTACAGTGATTCTTAATAGGCAGCCCCAAGCCAAATCTGGCCCACCAGACAATCAAATTTGGCCCGCGAACAATAGTCATTATATAATGCAATATAGTGCATTGCATGTACAATTAATCCAAAAGAGATCGGTAAAAATTGCAAAACACTTGTTTATTTTGGTTTCTTCATAGGCAGATCAGCTCACTAAAACATCTTTACTTCCGCTATAAATGGGGCTCACGGCTTGTCACAGGAAGGTGGATAGAAGAAGCGCAGACATCCTTTTAATCGCACACGCTCTCAACTTGTTTGTATTTAGGAATTGTTTTGACGGGTTTTGTTTGTCACATGATGCTGGTTTTGCCACGTGATTGGCCCACGATCTGAAGCTGTTGTGAAATAATGGCCCTTTGAAAAATTTATTTAAGAGCCCTTGGTGTATCAGGATCAGGTGGAAATTGAGAAAATGTCTTTTTCTTCCCCCGCACACATCTTCTAGTGCAACCAACGGCACAGCAAAATTCCGGCATAATTATCTTACAAAAATAAGCTTATATAACAGCATGCAAAGTCTTATTAAGTGTACAGCAGATGACAGTGTTCTTGCCCGACAAAATGACGATGTAAACAAAGTCATGTGACCTCATGACATCAGCTGCAACACCCTTATATGGAGAGGTAGAGATTTTATATTCACCAGAACAGTGCAGTCTTTAAATTACGACAGCGGCACCTGCAGTATATGAGTTATGACTAAGTATTTCAATACATTTCTTTCTATATTTAGATCTTGTTTAAAGCTCCTGTAAGTTCATCACAAGAACAAACAGAACATGTAAGTTTCTCTACTCAAATTATCTTAAAGGAATATTCCCATGGAATTAAAGTTATTGAATTTTAAAGATTTTTCTTGCCAGCATAAAAATGACTTCTGCACTGAGTCAGTCATCATTATAATGCCATCACAGCACTTTCTGTACTAAACGCTATGTATTTCTTTAAAAATTAATCACCAGTTTTTCATAATTCAAACATGACTTACATGAACAGATTGGAAATCATTATTGTAAATTTTATTCTACAATATTCTTAATAAATTTGGAGAGAAAAAAATGTTCGAAAGTATCATTGAGTAGTAAAGGCTGTTAGGCTCTGTACTGAAAATATTTTTATAAAAAAACTGCAACAATTACAACTAAATTTAGTCATGCATGCTCTCTCCAGACAAATCACTTAGCTCTAAATGCTTTCAACAAACTATTGTTGCTCAGTAAGCTTTCTGCTTTACCACCCTGAACTAATAAGGCAAGCAAATACACTGCACTTGCAGGTTAACATTAGATCCTTTAAATTAATCAGTGGAAAGGAAAGTTCAGACCGGGAACCACAGAAATGGTTGGGATTTTTGACATGCAGCAAGATTAAGCTTTCTGAAATCTGCCGTATGGTGGATATTTTGATAAATTGTAGTAATGGTATTTACACCGAATGTTTAAAAAATAGGTAATTAATTTTTAAAGAAATACATCAAAATAGCACAAGAAGTGCTGTGATGACATCATAATGATGACTTCGACTCAGTTCAAAAATCATTTTCATGCCGCCAAGAAAAATCTTCATTCAAGTTCAATAACTTCTTCTAGGAATAAAATATCAACATGATTTTTTTCACCAATCTGTTTCAAATGTTCCTCTTTCAGATACATGAAAATTCATATTCCATGGGAATATTCCTTTAATGTTGCAAAAGTTGTGATGTACGACAGAGACAACTCAAATCTTTAATGTAATTCTTTAACATTCTGTCCTTAATTTCAGTCACTGAAATTTAGTAGACTTTTTTCTGCTGCTAAGTTTTGATAGAGTGTATGATGGAAAACCAAAATCTCTGGACCATATTAAACTGCTCCCATTCAAGGAATAATGGTGAAGAATTAAAACACTATAGGTTAACAAGGATATTCATAGGTTTTCTTGTTATGATGTCATAACAGTTTTCTACAAGAATACTGAAGAAAAGTGTGCCAATCCTCTTTGAACTTGTCCACTCTTGAATAAAGTATCAAAATTTATGCAAATCTTACCCACACTTCATGAATTCACTGAAATCTAGAATTACTCCTGTTTCATTTGGGCCATTCCAAAAGGGGCTAAAAAGAAAAAAACAATTGGTGAAATGTAGATTTACCCACTAAGCATAGCGGGGATATTTACGAGAGTTACTTACCTTCCATGCTATAAATATGCAATCTGGTACAATGACCTGATTCTAAACACTTCTAATCAACCTTAAAAACGTAGTTACCAGCCCAGCCCTGACCTCCATAATACCTCTAATGTCCCTTACTTAACATTCCACCAAGGCCTGAATGAGAGGGGGGGAGGTGGGCCGGGACGCATGGAAGGTAAGTATAACTCTCGTAAATATCCCCGCTATGCTTAGCGGGGTAAATTTACTTCAAGTAATACCCTACCTCCCATGCTATAATATGCAATCAGATTGCAACTGAGGAATGGAAAGAAGAGACTTCAGGTTGAAGCACAAATTTCAAAAGGCTGGTCCTAATACTCGCACTAGTCTTATCCTGTTCAAAGAACTAGGTTCCGTATCCTCTTAAGGACAAAAAACCTCTGAATAGGAAGTACTATTAAATGGTAAACCACTCCTACAGTAGTTACAGGCAAACTGAACATGTCACTACCTGTTATCAGTAACTGAGGCAATCGTCGCATGAATCTGAGTTGGAAACTCTGAAAGTATGGCAATTGAAAGAGCGTTCAGACACCATATAAACATCATAGCAGTGTCTAAAATAGCGCAACAATACTCCCCGAGTCAGAATCGGCTTGTAAATACATGACTGGGAACGAAATGTGTGTTAGCTAAAGCAAAATGAAGAATCCCGAACTGAGAAAAAATTCATCAACGCCCAACTTCACAAAAGCAAAAGTTAGCGGAGTAACACAAACTTCACAAAGTAAGTCAAGCAAATGCAAGAGAATAAATGCGGGATGCAGTTTCTAAATGGCTGCATGAATTATCCCGTAAAAGGGGGTATACCTCGAACCTGAGTGCATACCCTGGCTGTTCCATGTACAGTGCCGACCACTTTAAGAGATTGCTTATGGATAATCCATCATGAGAAAGTGTCTCGCGACACAGTATGGAGAGATCTCCGTAACAAAAAGTACGCAAATGTTACGCTGAACCTCGGCTGCACACTTATAAAGCAACTTCAAAGACGCCAGACGGAAGCACCATACCCCGTTCTCTGGTAGGTCTGAAGGTGCAGAAAGCGGTAGAGCAAGTGCCAGTTCCGGGCGAAAGATGACAATGACCTTCTTTGTAGGCAAGGTGCACCAAAAGAGCACTCCTGCGCTTAGTAGTCCTTGAAAAGCAGAAAATCTTAACTTCAGCGTGAACTCCCCAATTGGGCACATAGAAAGGGGGAGGGGGAGGGGTGGTGGCTCGAGCAGAGCTTCTTCCGTGTGCCTAAGACAACTTGCATGACCCACAGGGACACAAAATCAGTGACCGTCAACCCAACTGAAAAACCTCGGTGGATGGCTGCAACAGCTATCCTAGAGCCCATGACTGAACCGAGTGTGGGAGAAGACCCCCCAATACAGGGAGGGGGGTAATACGGGGGGGGGGGGAAGTCAATGACTCCTCAGAAAAGCCTAGGGGGAGTCAACGAGTCAACTTGCTACGCCAAAGATCGGTGGATAGAGGCCACACAGTCAAACAAAGTGCTCTGGGACAGTGGTGCAGTTTGCTGGAAACCGGGAAAGAGACAAAAGTCGTCTCTGACCAGAGGCTCGTATGGGAAGCCTGCAAAGAGTTTTGAGCAGCTGAGCGAACCGCAGTTGGCTGGGCAAAATGGGTGCTACCGGTCGTACATTGCCCTGCTTGGTACCCTCAGTACCAACGCAAAAGGCGGAAAATGTAACTCACATAGTGAGTCCCTTTGAAACCAAATGCGTTGATTCCGAAACCTGTGGGTTAGGAGATAGGACGCAGAGAATCGATAGCTTGCGATTGTCTATAGACAAGGACAGACTTACGTCCTGGGGGGCCGAATGAAGTCCAGATCGCTCTGGTAACCCGTGAAAAGCATGCCCACCTTGTGGGAGCTCCACTGAGGCGAGATGATAGATCCGTGATCATGTTCTCTTAGCCCGAGAGGTAAGCGACCTTAAGGCTGACATAGTTTGTCCCATGCTAAGACGAGAGGAAGGATTCCAGAAACTCCTGGACTCTGTCTGAAAGAAAGAAATCACAACAGTGGTGTAAAGTTGGCGCATATCTGGACTGCTTTGCAGAGCTCTAGCGGTAAAATGTCAAAATGCCCGGCATACTGCCTGTAAAATAGGCCAAGTACCTGCGCAAGTTCCTGTCATTGGGATCACAAGAAATATGCTTCCTACCCCATCCAAGACGCATCTGTCACCACTGACGGAGAAGTTCTGACGGATGAAAACTTTTCTCCACACGACAGGTGGGAATGTCCACACCACCACTAAACGTGGGTGGCCACCGTCTGAAGGTGTGAAGCGGTGGGACTGAGGTGTCCTCGAAGGGACAACCAAAGGTCTAGCCGAAGGGGGCATAGATTCCTTGTGTGAAACTTGCACATGGGAACTAAGTCCACCAGACTGGCGAAGCAGACTATGAGCCTCAGCCAGTCTCTCGCCAGAGATGTTCACTGTGAGAGGAGGAAAAACTTCCGACAGACCTCTGCCCGCGGTCCAGCTGATTCAGTAGCGTCGAGTCGTGGACAACCCGGGGGGTAAGTCAGTATAAGTTAACAAAGTAGACTACTGCCTCAGACCTCCGCGGCTCAGTAGCGATGAGTCTTGGGTTGTGGCGTAAGTAGAAAACTCTGAGAGACCATAATGGATTTTATATATCGCCTGTTGGAGTTTGATTTTATAGTATATATATACTTACACCAAAGCTCCCCTATGGGGGATGTACTTGCGACCCTTACGCGGGAAAGACAGAACTGCGGAAGATGTCAAACATAGTGCGAGACAAGCCACAGCAAAATAGTACATCAGAAAAAAATAATCAGATAAACATTTATCTGAAAATTTAAACCCAAGAAAATGCATGAAATGTAAAAACTTTAAATGCGTAGAGGTAGCATAAAAAACACAAACCACTGTGAACTTGGTGCCTGTGGAGATAAAAAGAAAAAGTGAATTCTCCTGAAGAGAACACACCTGGGAAACCCCCTTAGGGTCTCTCCATCGCCCCATAAATCAACTTATAAATTAAAAACTTTTGTCTTAATTATATGCAAGAAATATGAAGTCATGAAATATATGGTAAAGTAAAAGAATATATAGGCTCTCTTGTACAAACTGTAGCTCCTTGGAGCTGGTAAAAGCCAAGTCCTCATTCACCCTGTGGAGACCTCAACCTCTTAAGCATGCAGCAACATCAAAATGACAAGTTGGCCTAATGCATAGGAGAACCTGTACAGAAGACATCCTAACATGTAAATGCAATGCACTGTATAATGCTAGGCTATCCTCGTGGAAAAGTGGGGGTCAGGGTGAAAAACACTCCAACCCAATGGAATGGAAACCTCTAAACAAGCACACCAGGTGCTCCAGGGACTAAAAAAACATGCCGCGAGAGTGGGACTCTCTCGTTCTAGCCACCCATTTTGTACACACTCTAACTTAATTAAAAATACTCTAACTAAAGTGTAAACTTAATGGGAAAACTCCTGCGAGTTGGACCAAAGAATTCCCGGTCCCATAGCCTTACCTCAGATAACTTGAAAAGGTAGAAGAAAATGTCAAATAGAGGTAAAACATGCATGGCAGGGGCTGCGAAGAAAAAAATTGTTAGAAAAAGGTAAACATTTTAAAGAATTTTTTTGGCCAGTTCCAGCGATGTTGTAAATACAATGCGCTGAAAAGAAGTGAGGGATATTAGAGGTATTATGAAGGTCAGGGCTGGGCTGGTAACTACGTTTTAAGGTCAGTTAGAAGTGCATTACAATCAGGTCATTGGACCAGATTGCATACTTATAGCATGGAAGGTAAGGTATAACTTATATTAAATAACTTTAATTACAATGTATTTAAAAAGTAGTACTTGGTTGCGTGAGTCAAGAAAATTTGATCTGAAAAGGTATTATAGGATTAGTTTAAAATTTAAGGTCTTTCTGGTTGAAAGAGGACTTATCTTATTCCACGCAGGAGATATTCAAGTTTAAATTTCTGCCTCATTTGTGTAGAAATGACTGGTATGAAAAGTGCACTGTGGAGGGTTAGCACCCTGCTACATGTACTACATTTAGATACAAAATTTAAAATGATACCGCCTTAACGCTCCTTTGTCATGAAGTCCTCTCACATATAAGATACACTTGCTGACCACTGAATCTATCTGTTATACAAAAGTAAGGAAATTAACCCTAGGCCTGGAGAGAGTTGCAAGGATCAGATAAACTTCTACTGGAGTCCCTTGATAAGTGGCAGAGTAGGTACATTTGGCATTTGAACTGAGAGATTACAACTCAAAACAATTTCACATTTTTTCTGATGAACCTCCTTTTTAGGTTTGTTTCTCCACTCTTTGGAGGTCCTCTCATCTGAGCTTGAGGACCCCTAGAAATCAGGTCAATGTGCTCCTTCACCAAACTCATTGGAAGTATAAAGTTCTAGTTCGAATAACATGCAAAACACAATGTTTCTATGAAATAATTACATTCAGTATATAACAAAATCGTACTGCTGAATACATGTATGTTACTTAAATATTTCAACTTTTTAACTTTTAAATGTTGGGATTCACAGGGTTGCGAATACATGTGTATATGACACTATTAAAACAACACTATTGCTGATTTGATTATGATAACAAATACCATAAAGGGTTTGCTTTTTGTGTACAAAACAGTTCAAAATCAAATTCTATGCATAGATAAATTCATTACATGCAAAAAGCAAAAAAATTATGCATGTAAAAAACTATACATACTATATACAAATCTATACAAAATCTATACATGCATAATACATTTTTGCAACCATGAAGTCCCATGCACGAAATCAGATGTAACTAATGATACAATTCCCCTCATAACTATAACACACCTTACACCCTCTGTCTCACATACCGTCTCACCCTCTTTTCCACATCCCATCTTGTATCCCACCCTACAGGATGTCATACATATAATCCAGATGTTTTTCCACCACATCACACCTGCAATCAAGATGAAATTCCACCAAATGCCATCCCTACATGTACCACATGCTATCCCTCCCTGTACCACATGCCATCCCGCCCTGTCCCAGTCCATCCTATCACACATGTCATTACATGCCACTCAGTCCCACATACTATGGCACCCTGCCACCCTGTCCCACCTACTATGGCACCCTGCCACCCTGTCCCACATGCCATCCCTTCCAATTCCGTATGCCATTCTGTCCTGACAATGAACATGGATAAACAGAAAGACAGACGAAAGAAAAAATGATAAAAATGCTATATCCCTCTTCACCAACTTTGTTGGCGAGGAGGATAATAAGTATGCATTAAATCTATTATAAAATCTATGAATGCATAACATCACATTAAAACAGAAAAAACTTACAAATTAAAAGAGAGCTTGAAGCATTTCAAGAAACCATACTAAAGTCTAACATATATACAGAAATATAAACAAAAGCAGTTCAGCAAGCATTTGAAAGGTATTATTACAATATCTTATTCATACTTAATTGTTTGAATATTTAACAGCTGAATGACTTGAATACTAAGGTTTAAGGTTTTGAATATTCAACAATCTCATTACTTACCCATATTTGGTACTGTCACAGTAAAACCTAAGGATGCTTTTTCTTCTCCTTCCACCACAGGCAGGGTATGGTGTAAACTGCAGGGAGGAAAATATTACAGATCTTTGCACATGTGGCACCAACTTGAAGAAAATATGATGTAAACCATGAAAATAGCAGGTTTCATCAGAATCGGTTAAAAATTGATCATTTTGCAGCTGCATTTTCAAGTTTAAAATTTGTGATGTATGAACAGAAAGACAGCTCAAATTAATTATGTAAATTTGTGTATTTCTTTCATTTTTTTATATATGGAGGCAATGTCTTCTCTACCCAAATGTACATTAGGAGAATAGCTAAGATCCCAGAGCATTTTGTCAGAATCACATGCACCTTACAAAAGTGCATACTTCACAAATTTGCATAATACCTAAATATAACAAACAAATGAAGACTTTAAAAAGGAAATTTTTTTTACAAATATTTATGGTATCTTTATGCTATTTTCCTGGCTTTTGATGGACTTTTTAAAGTCATGGATAAAAAGAAGACATAAGCATACCAGCTGACAACAGGGGAAAGTGCCAGAATTTGCTGAAAAACTGGGACATTTGGGGAAAATCGCAAAACATGCACATTGTCTTTAAATGTTGAAAACAGCACATTCAGTTTAAACTTTAAAATTTTTAAATTCCAGTCTTTTATTTTATTTTATGTTAGGATGTCTTCTCAAACTTACGGTACATTTGGGAGAATGGCTAAGATCCCAGAGTATTTCGTCAGAATCACATTCCAAAATTGACAAATATCTCTCTTCATGCATCACAAATTTGCATAACACAATTTTGATGAGATTTTTGGCTATTTTTTCCGACTTTCAGAATTTCAAAAATCAACGACAAAAAGGAATACATAACAATACCAGATGAAAACTGGGAAAATGCCCATATGTGCTGATAAAGCTGGGAAAATCAGGCAAAATCTTACAAAGAATTGTGGCAAAAAGACAGTAACCAGAGGCAGAAATCCCTTGTGGTTCTGTTGCTACTGTAGCTTTGGATTGGAAGTATTTAAAAAAAATTTAATTGTATTTCTTTAAGTGTTGTGTTCTTACATGTTTACTTATTTATCACAGTGAAAGGTGTAGTTTTTGTATATTTTGTTTCTTGTTTAAGTGTTACAGTTATTCCTGCCTTCTCATTAATATTCATGACATAGCACCAAAATCAATAGGGATCATTTACAGTACATCATACCACATGCATATATCAAGTATGGCATAAATCCATAAGAATGATCTTGAGATATTTACAAGATTGTTAACAGAATTTTATATTTAGCATGATCTTGAGATTTTGTATTTACAAGCTTGTTAACAGAATTTTATATTTAGCCCAGCCTACTAACTAATATTCATAACATCAGTACCAGCACCAAAATCAATAAGGGCCATCTACAGACCACAACACAACACATACCAAGTATGACATAAATCCACCTCAAGAATCTTGAGATATCATGTTTACAAGCTTGTTAACAGAATTTTACATTTAACCTTGCCTACTAAATAATATTCATGACATCACCACCAAAAACAATAGGGATCATCTACAGACCACAACATATTCATATACATGCCAAAATATTTCTCTTTAAGCCTACCCACACCCAAGTTTTTTTTTTTAAACTCAGGTATGACAAATACCAACCCGACTTCCTATTCAGTGTATTGTGTTTCCACTCCAAACAATGATTGTTTATCTGCCATTTCGATGCACACCACAGCCAAGTAGCCCAAGGTTATTTGTGTGTATAAGATTACACAAATCTAGAGCTGAATAATCAAGGCACTTTTGTGATTGAAATCACACATTTGTGTCAGGTGTCTTAGTGGAAGAAATTTGTTTTCAAATTGGTGATAAAAATAGCTGTGTATCATAATGACTGAGGTAACAATGTGCATTGACTGACCATTTCTCCTAAGGAAAAATATTGCTTCATGCACCAAGTATAACATAAATCCACTTAATGATTCTTGAGGTATCATGTATACAAGCTTAACGGAATTTTACATTTAGCCCTGCCTTCTAATTAATATTCATGACATCAGCACCAAAAACAATAGGAATTATCTACAGACCACAACACATCCATATACCAAGTATGACATGAATCCACCACAAGAACCTTGAGATATCATGTTTACAAGCAAGTTTACAGAATTTTACATTTAGCTCTGCCTACTAGTTAATATTCATGACATCACCACCAAAAACAATAGGGATCATCTTCAGATCGCAACATATCCATTTACCAAGTATGACATAAATCCACCACACGGTTCTTGAGATATCATGTTTACAATCTTCAGTCATGAATTTTACATTTAGCCCTGCCTACTACTTAATATTTATGACATCAGCACCAAAAACAATAGGGATCATCTACAGACCACAACACATCCATATACCAAGCATGACAAAAATCCACCACACGGTTCTTGAGATATCATGTTTACAATCTTCAGTCATTAATTTCACATTTAGCCCTGCCTACTAATTAATATTTATGACATCAGCACCAAAAACAATAGGGATCATCTACAGACCACGACACATCCATATACCAAGCATGACAAAAATCCACCACATGGTTCTTGAGATATCATGTTTACAAGCTTCTGTCACAGACATACATACTGTACATACATACAACCACACATACATAAGAAATGGCTTTGCCTAAAACCAGGAACACTCCGACCGGCCCTGAAGCGGAGCAAGGCCGGTAGAAATCAAAGTTATCTATTTCTTTATTTCCCAAACCACAAAATTGTGATCTGTTCAACACTCCATACAAGGTGTTCAATGAACCATGTGATTGATTTCCACACAACACAAAAGAGTTTTTATTAAGGGCAGCGGCATCTCCCAAGGAGTATGAAATGACCTTTAAAGCAAAGTTAATCTTGTGGAATGATGCATGTAATTAGTAGTTTCAAAATTGCAGAACAAGGTTTAAGCAGTGTCTGTACTAATGTACATACATACACACAGACACCCATACATACATACACATACCAGCACGCATACATACACATGCCAGCGTGACTACACAGGTTCCTTATGCTATCGCATCGCAACAAAAAGGGTCCAGAGCAAAAGAATCGGTCACCAAAATAATTTGTCTGTGATTTGACTCATTGAAAATCAGCCCAGTAAAATTTCACAAAGTATGACAATCAAGCAATACAATCCTGCCCACATCCTAAGAAATTTTGGTCCATAAGCCTATGGTGAAAGACTAGGAATCATACCGCTTTTTCAATGTACTCATTCCAATAGTTCTCGTGGATGTACATTGCTCCATGTGTATAGTTTCCCCCGGTAGATATCACCACTGTTTTGTTCAACTGAAATGTGAAATATGACATCTATAGTTATACGGTCATATAGATATTACTGGCTATAAGTAAAGAGATTCTATCAAAATCAAAAAGACGTTTTCCATACATATGTAGCAATTCATGAGATTTAAAAAGCAAGTTCACTTTAGTAGCAAGTAGATATTTAAGAAAGTATTTATGACATTTAAATGATTACAAATACCTAAGTTTCTGTATCTCTAACACTTATGAATATTCAAGCATTTTAAAATATTCAAAACCTATTGTACATTTAATCCAAAGATTCTTAACATTGTAATTTCGTTAGTGATTTTCAATATTTTTAGCTAATTCAAGATTGTTAACATTGTTCATTTGATATCTGTTTAAACTGTAAGAACTATTCATTGAAAAAAATTAAAGAATGTGTAATTTTGATGAATTATACTACGGCTTGTAAAGTAATTTCTCCTAGGGATGAACAGGGATTTTCAAGATGGAAAGTTTCCAAACAAACTTCATCCAAAAAAAAGAACAAATTATTCAAATTGGATTTTTAATCCCAAAAACATATCATACCTGGTATAAACTTTCCTCTGTACCTCATAATTTCTTTTACTTATAGTGAAGTTATACTAACCAATAAATAATATAATCTTCAACCAATTCTATGTAATTGTTCCCAGGTCAAAAAATTTACACTTCGTTTCATTAAACATAAACAAAACCTTCATTAAACATTCTTATTACCTTTCTCAGCTCCCTAAGAGTAGGCCAGTTGTTATTGAAATACTTCTTTTTATCCGCTGGAGTTAAAATCTTGTCACCAAAGTAGTCAACGAGTGGGCCATTTATGAGATCATCGTGTCCTTCTGTGTGGGTGGCTCCATCCTGCAGTTCAAATAAACATCCTTTAATTAGAATCACAATCAGTACAATCACAGATCTTTACTTAGGAACTAAACCACATCGGAAAAATCGCAGTACAGCGGTAAATTGTATAGAGTTTAATCAAGTAGGTTTTCTATACATTTCTTAGATTATTATTTTTCATTAATTTCTTTTAATTCTTGGACTAAAATTTCATTTTTAAGCACAAAAGTTTAACACAAATATTTTCAGGTGCAATTATTCAGACCAAATTGATAAAATCATCATTTTTTATATTTTTTTCTTCAGTTATTTGAATAACAGAATAAAGTAGTATTACAAGAAACACATTTTGCCAAAGTTGTACCGCTATTCTAGCATTTTACATCCACATCTTTCACAGTGACTCGGCTCAATGTTCAAGCACCTTCCAGAGACAAATGTTTACAATTGTTCAATGTGTTTAATGTCCATACCATTCACTAGTGACCATTCCTACACCACTGTTTCGAGTCACAATTGTTCAAAACCTGAGGTCACTGACTGAAAATCTACTAAGCCATTCATATAATCTATTAAATTATGTGAATATTTTAAAGCTAGATATTTTAACAATAAATTGTTAATCAATCAGTCAGTCAATCAATCACTCACTTAATAAATCAATCAGTCCGTCAGTGAATGAACCAATCAATCATCAATAAATTAGTCAGTTAATCAACCAATTGATCGATTGGTTGACTCACCAATCAATTAAACAATGCAAGTACCAAAACTAGATCGAATTTTTTTAGCATGGATTAATTAACATACCTCAAAATACAGTCTGATAACTATGCCTTCATTTTCCGTTTGATTAACCCAAGTCCCAATTTCTTTCATTCCATCTCGGAATGACCGATCCAATGGACCGCAACCAAGAGACCTGTCTGTGGCATGGCTCATTCTTATCTGTCAAAGAGAAAAATTGATCAAATTATTCTAAAGGTGTACGTGGTCAAAATGTTACAGCCGTGTTATTTTGCTATTTCATGCAGATGTTGAAACAACAGAAGTCTAAGTTTTCACTTTGTCTGTTCGTCATGAGCCCTCGCGTTGTTATAAAATGAATTTGGTATTTTTTTCTATAGCACTGAAGAAAGGGTGATTATTGTATGCAGAACACAATCCTTGTATTGAGTGTGATGCTGTAAAAAGCTACTATCAGGTACAAAAGTCTTGGCACTTTTTTCCCCTTCCACCCCTATTCAATGTTGGTATGCAATTTAGAAAAAAAAGTTTTTGTAATAAATCTGCAACATTAAAAAGGGGTAAAAGCGGAGTGTAAAAAGTGCAAAGTACATTTGTCCGGGATTGTACTTGCACTCGATTTCAAATTTTTGTGAAATCAGTAGGGTATATTAAAAACAAAGATTGGCTGGCGACAGTAAAGATATTTATTCAAGTGTTCTTTAAGATTCGTTAGTACATCGATACCCCAACATACACATGTACCTATTCTTACCAATACCAATATTAAGAGTCCCAAAATTTGATTGATATCGACAAACAGTAAAATCTGGTATGGTGAATCCATACCATTTCTTTAAGAAACAAATTTTTAATCAAAACACACTTCTACATGCTTATTTTTTCTTCAACATTAATTTCTGCACTTTTCTCAGTTTCTTTTCATTGTACCTTAGGGTATGTCATTCATATAGAAATCAGAGGCAACATGTGCATCACGGCATAAACTAGGCTGGCTACTTGATACAGGGTTGCTAATTGTACATTTAGAAAGAAGCTAAATTGGCTCTTAATTACCCATATTAGTGCAGGCAACCCCCTTCCCGTCTCAAGATTTGCTAATCTTTGTTTTTAAATTATATGTATAGATTTTCATTGTTCCCCCCCCCCCCCTCCCCCCCTTCCTCTCCTCTTAATTATGTACTGTCCTTCAATTAAATTAAAATTTCTTACAGCCATCTATGAGTGCAGGTGATATGGAACATAATTAAAGTCGGGCCCTAATTTCAGTACACGATATACCGCGGTATCAGTATTGGAATTTTCTCATACCGAAGAACCTTAATGAGGGAATCTCATCTCGAGAAAATTGCTTGCACGTGACCAGTAAATCTGATATGCACACTACCAGTGACATCGTACCAATGACATCACATCTACAGCAGTTATTGATTGGCTTGTCAGTTTTTGTGTGAATATTTTGACCAATCAGAAATGTTAAATGTATATCTTCCTTACCGCTCCTTTCTCTGTATATTAAAGAATGATGCTTCTAGTGTCCATTTTTTTTACATTGCCTCTGCAGCCTCGTCCTGAATTGTATATCTATCTATACATTAAAACAATAACTTAAATATTAGTTGATGATTATCTAGTACTTTCACTTACTTCATCAAAACACCACCATGGATCTATCTCGAGAGCATGGACTCCCAAGTTGAGCATATCGGTGAAGCTGAACTCATGATTGGCCAGCGAGACGCATTCCCACTCATATGGCGGTGGCCAAGGGCAGTCATCAAATTCTGAGATAAAGGAAGATCTGTTTAATTAAATTTAAATTTAAACATTTATGTTTTCTTGTTTGCTTTTGTGAATTAGAAGTAAGGTAGGTAGATCTCTTTCTTAACAGCTAAGATTAATAGAGATTCTCACACCCATTTAACCAGTTGGGAAGCACTGGTGAATGAAGACCCATAGGGAATTGAACAAAAGAAAGTTGCATATTGTTCATGAGAACACACAAGTTATACTACGATTGAAAATGTTGTTAGAGCTTTAAATATCTTTTTTATTCTCCTGCTGCCCCAAAAAAGATAAGATAATAACTGGGTGCTACATCAGAATGTTATCTACAATCTTGGATAAAACTTGTTGTCATTTTCCTCTAATCCACTTCAATGTTACTTTAACAAAAATATCCCGGCATAATCCTCTTCAAGTCCAACACTGAGATGGTTACAAAGGGGCTTAAGATGTAGATATAAAGAGATCTGATTTACTGCAAAATGTTGAGACCATGGAGTTGTGCACATCCAGGTCTTTGAAAATTGAAAAGAGGAAAAAATGGTGGAGGTGGGGTTTGAAAATATAACAAGGGAAAAATACATCCAGATTTCTGCATTTCAATATATTCACTTGGTCGGTGCCACGTGATTTGTGGAGTGAAAACCAACCTTTGCATGATACACGTGACAAGCCCGTATGTGTTCACTGTGTGCTGTACGTATGGCATGTGAACAAACACAGCTGGTCGCTTTGTTTTCACCCCAATGCGGGGTGAATGCGTGCGGTTGCTATGCGGTCTGATAAACTCAGGTCACATTTCTGACTAAGTAAATAGACTACCGGCTTCAATCGAATAGTCATACTTCATATATTCATACTTCCTTATTGCATCATCTTTGTAGTATTCATCTTTCCAAATTTCCTCACCCTTCAAAATACATGATCCCTAATACCCAAATGCTGAATAAGTTCAAGCAACACTAAACATCCATGAATAAAAGAAGCGTTTGGTTGAAAATAAGGAAAATTCAGCATAGATTTCATACTGTGCATCATCACAATTAACATGCACATAAACCTGAACATCAGTTCAAATAAGCCTTTAAATCTATTCAGATATTCTCCAAAATTTTTAATGTTTTTTAAGCAAATTTTATATGCAAAACACAAATTACAATTACAGTTTTCATATAAGGAAAAATATGAAACAGGAAACAATATCAATCATCGTTTCAAAATTTATTGGAAAATTATGAAAAACTGACAAACAAGTCACTCACGTCCATATCCGTTTCCTCTGTTGTTAAAAGCATTGTGAGCCTGAAAATCATAAAGTAAATGAAATTTAAAAAACCAAATGAATTAAAATTTGTGATGCAATTTCATTCCTTTTCAAACTTAGCACATGTTGAAGATAAACAAACTTGTCAATAATATGATAAAATTGATCAGAACAGAAAGAGGTCTCTTTCAGGAAATACCTTATAACTTGAAAATACAAAACAACCTTCAGAGCTTAAATCTCAGTCACAAGTGGACAGAATTTTTTTCCCCTCGATATAGTTTGTATTTTTCATGATCAATAAAAGAATTATATAGTTGCATTAAAATGAACGTTTCAACAGAATGGTTAAAAAAAAGAAAAAAAGAAGCTAAATCCATCCAAGCCATTAGGCTCATAGGGCCAGTGCTTCTCCCCGGTTTCCATGGCGCAAGCAGATGAGAGATGAGGGTACATCCATTGCAGATTAACTACCCAGCAGTGCTGGTACTTCTTTTACAGCTGAGTGGACTGAAGCAAGTAGAGTAAAATGTCTTGCTTAAGGACACAATGCAGTGCTTATGCTGGGAATCGAGCCCGGTTCCTTTTGAATACGAGCATGACTTTTTAACCACTTCACCTCATTAAAGGAAACGTTTCAACAGAATGGTGAATAATACATAATAGCTTTTACATAATAAAGTACAAAAAGTTTTTTTCAGATATCATTCCTTTGAATAACAAAAAATAGAGATCTGGCGAGAATTTTCTCATGGCAATTTGACATATGGAAATGGGCAAAACCTCAGCTGGCTTCTAGCAAAGATGATGGCTTATTGATATGCCTATTCCATACTTGTACTTGAAACAAAGCTTCAATATGTGTGTAAATATTGTAAATGTACAAAAAGGAAAATAAAATCAGTGACACTGGTTTCTAAAATCAACACAAAGACTAAAAGGATTAGTTCAGTGGTCAAGCAAGTCCATTCTATATAAAAGAGGATATCAAAAGTACAAAAATGATGAAGAAAGCCTTCAAATGTTTTTATTCCATTAAGGATATAATTGAGTTTAAAGCTCTGTCTTATCTGTATAAAAATGACTGGTGTAGTAAGTCTACTATGAAATGTTGGTGTCTTCATCCTCACATTTTTAACAATTGTTAATGTATTTTAAAGAAAGTTTATCTAATTTTTTTTTACTATTTCTTCAGGTGGTATATTATAAATACCCTTCCCAAATTCAGATTATACTTTTTTGACATATCCCTTGTTTTTTTAAGCCACAAAATCGCAAGACAAAACATCATAGAATACATAAAAACTTTGAGGAATCTGTGGCTATGACATTACAGCTAGCCTGATTTCAGTCGTTTCTACATGTACACAAATGTTAGATATCTCCTGGATGGAATAGGATTTTTGAATGCTTTCTATACTATTTTGTTTCTTTTGAAGTCCACTTTCATATCCGGTGGACTTGCTTCATCCTTAAACTAATCCTTTAAGCTTAAGATCAAAATTGTGTTTAAAAAAAAAAGTGTTTAAAAAGGACAAAATATTCCTAGTTTACAAGTTAAAAGAATATCACAAAACATTGTTTCCGTGACTTCTAAAAGATTTTTAACTGTCGGATAATTCAAATACTCCCCCAGAGTACTGTATATTACATCAGAGAAACTAAAAGTGAAAGAACAATCATTTCTTTCATCCTGTCCTGTGGGAAATTGTATCCATAGGGAAATTTGTGTAAATATTGTAAACGCTTGAAAAGGAATATAAAACCGGTGATACTGGTTTCTAAAATTGACACAAAGATTAAGCTTAAGATAAAAAATTACAACAAAATAGTGTTGTAAAAGGAAGTGGACAGAATATCACAAAAAAATCATTGCCATCAGTTCTATAAGATATTTAACATTTGGATGATCGAAATATTTGCCTGGGTATATTAAACCATATGAAATTACCAGAAAACAAAAATAAAAGAACAATTAATTTCTTTCACCCTGTCCTGTGGGAAATTGTATCCATAAAGAAATGCAAGAAAGGTTTTCTCCTGATATTGAAAATTTATGTTTATATGGTGAGTAAAGAATTAATGTCATCCCAATGTAACAAGTATGTCAAGGACAAGTACAAAATCGCACAAATTATGAGCATTTTCAAAAATCATTTTATACTTATGTTCTTTCAAGGTACAATTTTGTTTACATGAAATAACAAACATTCAGCAAAACCTCCCAAAGAAAGCAAAAAAACTTTAAAAAAAATTATACAAAAAAAACACCGAAGAATTAACATAAGATTACTTACTCCCAGAATCTGAACTGATGTGTAAACTTGGTCAATCTGCCAAAATGAATCAAAACACCCAGAATTGGTCCAAAATATCCTTCCGTATCATGTTTATAATTACACAGTTTGGAGAAAAACTGGTTTGTAAATTGGACTTGGGAAAGACATCACGAGTTATACAATATCTAATATGTTAAGATCATATATTGAACACATTAAGTTATAAATGAACAATAACTTAATTTTTTTGATAAGTCATCATTGCCTCTAAAAGTCCATCCCCAATTCTCAGTGCCTTTGGAGGCTCTCATTGGCTCAATTAATGATGGTATTTCAATTACTTCTGTACTTACAAAAAAATGTTTGCCAAAAGTCTCTCCCTGCAACAAATTTCTCTGTTCGTGCTTGTACAATAACCGCCAATACTTGAACTTATATATGAATTACAAACTAGGGGTCTTAGAGAGCCAATACGGGCCCATGAACTGGGAATAATGTCATTGGCCCCAACTTATTTTGGTTGGCTTAAGAATTGTTGGCGACAATTTTCTCTTGTGGTAAGAAATTTCTCCAGGCCGCCTAATATTCAGACCTGCCAACTTTAAGGATCACCAAACTAACTGTATTCTGGAACTACAAAAGTTGCATTTTTGATAAAAAAAACTGTACTCTTCAAACAAAATGCACAAAACAAAGCTTAACTGTGGCTATTTAATGTCAGATTATGTAATGGTTAAAATGTTTTAACCAAAAACAAAAACAAAAAATAACAACAACAACAAAAAAATTGGCAAGGGCTTCACAGTATGCAGGTACTTTTAAGAAAAGTGCCCACGGAAACTTGTCAAGTTTTGAAAATGGTTATAAATCGTATTCTGAATTTGAATCTGAATCGATTAAGTCGGCAAAAATCCTTCAAGAGGACATGAAGGCCAACCGAGCGTAAAAAGTATGAGTAAAAAAATTAAAATAATATAAAAAACAAATTAAAATATTTTTTTAATAAAAAGAAACAAAAAAAAACGTATTCTGGTGCCAAAAAATGTACAATTTATCCCAACATTTTCCTGTATTAAATACGGCAAAATCATACTAGTTGGCAGGTCTGAATATTTTCCAGGTCGCCTAGCCGACCTAAGCCCTGAGCTAAGGATCCTCTCCCCTTGTCTGGCTTGTAAAACTAAAATTTGAATACACAATGGGTATAAATCTTTCTTATTACATTTTTCTGTGAGTTGTAAACCAATTATGTAACCACAATATTCCACTATCAGAACATGCTTCATTTTTATTGTCATATTAATTTATGCTATACAAAAATAAATCATGGTCCAATATTCTAAATGCACTTATTTCATTTTGTGCTTACCTGTATCTCTCTTTGGGTTTTCAGAGCAAAGTGGAGCCATGGTTCAATTGGCACATGACCTCTGACACACCTTCCAAGTGCTGTGCACTGAAATAAATCACAAAAATATCACAATATAATATATATATTTACATGTATATATATATATATATATATATATATATATATATATATATATATATATATATATATATATATATATATATATATATATATATATATATATATATATATATATATATATATATATATATATATATATATATATATAAATATATATATATATATATATATATAATATATATATAAAATACAGCATTACATTGAATGCATGTAATTCAATTCAAAGGATGCTTAAATCTTTATGCAATTCTAATGAGCAAATCTTTTAAAGTATTCATGCAATTTATAATAAGAATAAAAAGTGCTACTGGAATATTGATACTGCTAAGCGTTCTGAGAACAATGAATGCCAGTGGGCATTTTGCCTATCATTAAAAATTGGGATTGTTCTGAGAAGAATTGTACTATAAAAGCAGAAAAGTTCCATGACATGGAAATATATTGCTGCTACATATAACACACAGCACCCAATGTAAATCAAATAATACAATTTCTACGGTGTATTTGCATTGTCATGACCCGTGCATTAAATTCCTGTAATGCACAACTTTTGAGTATTTGGTTCAGTCCATTTTTACAACGGGTCAATTTTTTATCAAAGCGAAAAAATGAATGTAAATTTTTCTGTTTGTCATTCTTTATTTAAGTGCATTTAACAAGGAAATTTTACAAAAAGATTAACGTTTTGGCATCAGTGTGTAATGCATGATTCAAGGACTGCACTCGCAAATGACCCTCCTAAAGTCGGGTCATTCTACTCGAACCAAAATCCTTTGCCGCGTGCATTTAGTACACATATAAACCCCCCTCAACAATAATTTTTGATTGTAGCCTAAAGTGTCTGTTTCTGATTTGTGCTTTGCTATCATCTTGATGAGTGGATATAAATAAATACTTGAAAAAAAGGATGAAAATATTATCAAGTGAGCTTTGATGATCAGCTCGCCTTGTATCAATTACACCTTTTACATCAGCACATACAGACATTGCAGCAACTTTTTTGTATTTTTGATAGAAACCAAATTATCTGATAGCCATCATCAAACTGATTGCTGTATTCAACTTGCTCAAACAATCAGGTCAGCAGAAAGAAACAAGGATATAATTCTTTGAATGCAGTTTTAATATTCTGTATATCTTTTACTCACTAAAACATTGATATCTATGTTTAAATTGATTTTTGATAGGTCAAAATGATTACAGTAAACATAATATTTTAAGGGATGCCTTTGCAACTTTGTATCTAGAAAGCAAAATTGTAACTTTTATTTATAGACTTCTTGAAACACAATACATACCTTTGTACAATTGGATAATGTGCTGATGGTGTCACAGACTTGCTCAACCTGGGAAGGGAGGGTTCCTGCAAAAAATAACATACTCATATATAAGTATTCAGGAGGGGGAAGGAAGAATTCTTTAATAACGGGAAATTCTTAAATGAGAGAGAATTCTGAAATAGTTTGTACGTTCAGGTAAAATCAATAGATATGTTAGGGAAAAGGGCAGTGGAAACAGAGCAAAAAAACCCTGTCACAGGAATTTGAGAAAGGGTTTAGTTATGATTTGGAATAGTACTTTACTAATCAATATCTAAAAAGTAACCACATAACGCTTTAAATTTGGATGGAGTGGAATAGGGTCTTATTGATCTTTCACAAGAGTTAATAACTATTCATTCTTTAAAACTGAGCTTCACAGCCTCTTATGGGGATTTTCTTTCAAAAAATTAACTACAGCCTCAATTTCCTCAGAAGTAAATCAGAGGAGTTACCTCTGGGTATTTAAAAAGGGAAAATAAACCGCTAACAATTTTTTCAAAGTTTATAAAGGAATGAATAAATTAAGGTAATAAATGTTGCCAGCAGACTAGAGCTTCGTATCCATACTGTAGAGAAACTGGCTGCAATGGCACTTAATTAACATTTTTTTTCTCTTTCAAAGAATTAAGAGGATCAGTGACTCAGCAGTTGAGTCATGCTCGTATTCAAATGGTACTGGGTTTGATTCCAACTGCGAGTGCTGCATTGTGTCCTTGAGCAAGGCACTTTACTTTACTTGCCTCAGTCAACTCAGCTGTAAAAAAAAAAGTATACAAAAATAAGTACCAGCACTGCTGGGGAGCTTAACCTGCGATGGACTGGTGTCCCATCTAGGGGGAGTCATGTACTCTCATTCCCTTGTGCCATGGAAACCGGGATAAGCACCGGCCCTATGAGCCTCATGACTTGGATGGATTTAGCTTTTTAGCTTTCAAGAATCTATATAGAATTTGTGAAAGGGCAACAGCCTTTTGTTACAATTGACTGAAAATCATGAAGTGATACTTAGCCAAACTGAAACAGAATAAAACTACCCAAACCACTGAAAATATAGTTAAAAGAGACACATTTAGAATACCTAATTGAAGAACTTTAGAGGACAATGTTTTCTTTGCTCCAAACTGAATTTGGGCCGTGGCGTTGATGCGCAACAGAAGTCCTGTCACTTCTTGATCTACGATCAATCCATATTGCACAACTTGATGGTTAATCTGGGTGGCTTCTCGTATTGACCTCAATGAATGGCGAGTCTAAGGGACAAAGAATATTCTGTTATTAGAGAGAATCATAGCATCCCATAATCCTTCACTTCAGTGTCATAGCAACCACAAGAGATTTGAGACATATGATGTAGTATTCCTAGATCCCATATTACATCAGCACTGAAACTCATTCCATCCTTCATTATATTCTCCAGCATTGTATGAATACAAAATGACAAGCGAAACTTGACCAGAGGCAAAAACCTTTATGCTATGTAAAGGAGCTTGTGGCCAAAAGTGAGGTTGTATTTTTCTTTAAGTCTCAAGAATATAAGAACACACTTTTCGTGCATGTGATGGTACCTAAAACCTTTGATATGAATGTTTATATGAGTCATAGTTGTTTCTAAAATACTTTTTTTTCAATGACAAGAGTATCAAAAAGTAGACCTGTGTTATTTCAAAATTCCCCTGACTAACTTGGCAAAACTATTCACCCAATAGCTGTTTCATATAGAGTGTATTATTCTTGTTTACATCTGGACAGCGTTGGAATTAATTATGAAATTTCCCACAGTTCGGAATAAAGGTATCAAAAATCTTACCACAAAAAACTGTGACAAGAATAATATTAATGTAGTAAATGCATCCTTGTATACTCACACTATACCACACATACGTCCCTATTTCGCAAATAAATATACATGTACAAATCATCATACAATTACCTAGGGGACATTCTTAGAGCAATAAACCTGAACCATTGTGGCCCAACCTTTTAACCACATACAGTATACTGTTGCTTACTCAAAAAAAAAAAAAAAAATGAATGAAAAAAAAAAAAAATCCCCATTTTCCCTGAGGTTATAACCCCTGGAATAGTGTTTATTTTGTCCATGTGTGCATCTGGAATACCATTCACTAATACCAATAAACACTTACAGTATAAGATTAAAGTACTGCAATACAATTTACGATTTCTTTTCAGACTTGTGATGATTTGATTTGCAAATTACGATACCTTGTGAATTGCTTCTAGATCATATGTGACAAGCTCAGCTCCCTTTGCCAGTCTGAATAACTCTACTGATTGGTTTGTAATACGCTGAAGTGGTCCTGATAGTTTCGAATAAAATGTGTGATATTCTTTAATATCACTGAGTGAAAATTGGATCTGTAAGAGAAAGAAAGATATTGAATGGGTAAATAACATTTTCATAATAAAACACTGGCTGATTGAGGGAACATACAGTCAAATTTTCTAGCTTGATAAATGACAGAGAATTAAAAAAATAAACTAACTATGTAAACCCAAACAAAAATTGTATTCCATTCTCAAGTTATCAAAGCTTGAAGATTGTAACATGGATGCCGTCATTTTGTCTAATTCTGAGATAAAATCATGCCAATGATGACATAATTTGCTAGCACACATAATATATTTCTTTAAAACAGACCTCTAGCTTTGCTGTTTCACAGGAGCAGCCCGCCCCCCCCCCCTTCATGGGCCCGCCCTGTCCCAATGGGCCTGCCCTGTCCCCTCCCATCCCCGGGTCTGTTCTGCCCATCAGAATATATATATATATATATATATATATATATATATATATATATATATATATATATATATATATATATATATATATATATATATATATATATATATATATATATATATATATATATATATATATATATATATATATATATATATATATATATATATATATATATATATATATATATATATATATATATATATGTATATATATATATATATATATATATATATATATATATATATATATATATATATATATATATATATATATATATATATATATATATATATATATATATATATATATATATATATATATATATATATATATATATATATATATACATACATATATATATATATATATATATATATATATATATATATATATATATATTTTCATTAATTGATTTTTGTTAAACTTAATAATCTTAATTAATTTAATAAATGAAATATCTTACATGGATACAGAACATGGATTGAGAACATAGTAAGCAATTGTCCTGTTTGGCTAATGACTGGTCCTTATCAATGAGAATAGTTTCATTCTGAGATATGATTATAACTAAAATCCCAGAGCTTCTTCACCAGGGATTTAGCCTTAAGAGGGCCCATGGACTCCATGCTGAAAAGATGCAGCGCTTTGTGCGTGCATTAATGTACCCCTCAACAAGTATGTTCTGTCCAAAATACTTTGACATGGAAGTTTTAAGTGCTTAAATAATCAATATCATATACAACTAGAACTATCGGAAGGACAGTATGCTCAACTATTCAAAGCAAGTATAGAGAATGGGTTAAGAGGAAGTATATACATAAATAGGGTAACAGGAGCAGATGATTTCAAATTACTTGAGCTTTGAAAGATGCACTTCTATTTTTATTTGCACTACAAGCTTTAAAATATCTTTAAATTTTCCAAGATATTTAAAGACAAAACAAGCTCAAGATTACCTCACCCAATAACTCAGAAAACATGTAAAACCTAGCAGTCTTTATAACTACAACACCTCTTTTAGTTCTACTAATTGAATAACAAAGAAAGGAGAGGCCCTGACTTGCCAATGTCAATGAAAGAATGCCCTTAAAACCCCTTTCCAACTTGTACTCTCCCCCAGCCGCTACATTCCTGAACTACATCCTGGATTGTTATACAAATTTCAATTAAAGAAAATATGTGTGTCAAGCAAAGTCAAGCAGTATGAAAAATGTACAATAATACAAATTATGCGAAACAATATTGCTTAATGTATGACAAACTAAAGTTTGTCATACGTTAAGCAATATTGTTACACATAATTTTGCTTTAATGTAGACATTGAAAATGATACAAATCCCCTCACCACTAATAATGCATATTCCAGACTGTCCCACATTCCATCCCAACCTGTCCCAAATGTCATCCCACATCTATACTCCATGCAATCACATCTGAAAACCAGATACTGTATGTCATTTCACCACTTGCATGACCAACATGCCATCACACCTGAAATGCAGATGACATCCCATCACATGCCATTCCGCCCTGTCCCACATGTCACCCACCCTGTCCCACATATCAACCCACCCTGTTCCACATGCCAACCCACCCTGTTCTACAAGCCAGCCCACCCTGTTCTACAAGCCAGCCCATCCTGTTCCACATGCCAACCCACCCTGTTCTACATGCCAATCCACCCTGTCTAATACAGTATGTCAACACATCCTGACCAACATCCCACTGCACCCTGCTCTACATATAATTCCACCCTTTCCCACATGACCACATCCTAATTCCTTCAGCTACTTTATCATCATGTCATCTTCTAACCCCACATTTTGCTTAATGTTTATATTTCTCAAACCCTAATATAGCATTCTTGAGAAGGGCGGAAACTTTTATTTGCTTCTTTATTCATGGTAAGACAACAATTTTGATTGCTATTTATGTCAGGAATGTCAATATCATAACAAACTAGAAATGTGAACTTGATAAGTCATAAGTTATATATTTTTTTTATCTCAGGGCAAACATATTGCAGCTAATGCACATTTTACCTCACCATTAAGTGTGAACAATGCTCTTCAAATATACTGTATGATGATCATTTGTTTAAGCAAAATCATCATACCCACTTTAATTCAAGAGATACCACATACAGTATACAAATATTTTCATTGCTATGCAAATAGGCTAATTAATGTATTATGCACACACAATCTCCCAATCATGCCCAACTGAACAGTACCAAGGCCCCTCAACCACTGAATCAAATAGCAAGTTATTATCTCAGGTTAAATATTTTGTATGCAAGTCTATTGTTATGCAAATAACCTAATTAATATGCACATTACACCTCACCATTGAGGTAGACAATGCCCTCACATAAATAATCATTTTTGCAAACAAAATCCCCAAATCCACTTTAATTTAAGAGATATCATAAATACAAATATTTTCATTGTTATGCAAAAAATACATGTAGGAATTAAAGGTCTACAGACACTGAATGATCAAATTTGTTTAAAAAGAAAAAGCCTTCGGATAAGTTTAGTGGTCAAGTATATGTCCATTTTATAGGCCACACTTGAAATGATAACCATAGGGGTCATTAGTGTTAGGCTGCATAGGAAAAACTACACAAATTGTCTGATTTCTTATTCTTATTCAAAAACTCTTGCATTCTTGTTCATAAAATTCTTTAGAACTGCAAGATAAATTCCTTAAAAATTCATTCCCTTCAAAATATGTTCAAAAACTTTCCCCTTCAAGAAATTTTGAACATTCCTTGCTTTTGATGCCCCAAAATGGCCGAAAATAAACATGAAGATACAACATTTAATTGATGAAAAGAAGACTTTCATTTTCCATGTTAAAATCTAATCAGATAAGCAGTTAGGTTACCAACATTTCTAATTAAGCAGAATAAAAATTTCCCCTGGATATTAAGAACATTTGGGCAAAATTGTGGGCTTCATGATATGGATGGATGCCTGCCATGGTAGGCCGATAGATGGTCCAGGGCCCAAAGCTCTGAAATTAAAGGAATTTTGAAATGACACAGGTCTAGCCACAGAACTAACTTTGATACTCTTTCTCTTGAACACTTACTTAAGTATTCATAAGAAATAATTATGATCAATTTGAACAAATGTATCAAAGGTACCATCATGTACCATAAAAAGTGTGTTCAAATATTCTTGAGATTCAAGAAAAATATGCCCTCACGTTTTGGCTGTCAGCTCGTTGAAAATTAATCATGACACCAGAAGTTCAAGAATTCAATTATTGAAAAGAAAAAAATTCAATTTCAAATTCAAACAATCAATTCAAATGGGCATTTGGGTAAACAACAGGTTAAGAAAAAAAATATCATGAAAATTTACAACATTTGGGAGTTTGGGCAAAATATTATTTAATATATTTGGTTCAAAAACTGTAAAGAGGGTCAAACAAAATTTGAAGAGCAAAAACAATCTCCACTTATTTTACAAGGTATTTATTCTCTATACATTTTGAGCCCCATTTTGGGTTTTGTGGCTCCTTACCTTATTGGCTTTATGTACCCAATCTGTTATGGTCCAGGTATGAATTCCATATATGGACCATATATGAGACAAGATTTAAATTCCAGATATATCCACATATAGAATTGGTCATATATAAAATAAAGTTTGATAAAGCCAGATATAAATATGAAATTGAATACAATCAAAAATTCATATAACATTTGACATTATTTTATATAGCAATAAAGTTTCATATTTACATATACGGCAAAAGTATACTGTACATAGCCAGATATAATTCCTTATATGGATATAGAAATTGATGTGGTCACATAAAAGTATTAGTACAAAGTTTATATAGTTAAATAACAATTGTATTTATATTTGTATAAATGGTCAATTCCTATATGGCTTTATAGAAATGTATATGGGCGTATATGTATAAAAGTAACAATTATGGCCTACATTAAACTTTATAAAACAAGCTGTGTTGAATTTATGTAAAGGTTTATATATAGTTATATAAATGTTTATATGGATTTGTGGCCATTTTGTATATGGTTTTATAGAAATTGATACACTATGAGCATATAATTTTATTATAAATAGCAGAATCTTTCCCTCTGGGAAAAATTACCATCATAAAAGCTTTAGCTCTTTCCCAATCAATTTATGTTGCGTCGGTCTTGCCAGATCCACCTCGTGGGTTTTATACGGAGCTTGATTGTGTTTTGTATACTCTTATTTGGAATAGGAAACCCGACAAAATAAAACGTCGTGTTCTTATTAATTTAACTGAGTATGGAGGTCTTAACATGGTACACATTAAGTCTTTTTTAATGTTTTAAAGATTGCATGGGTAAAACGTTACTTGGTTAGCGACAATTCATCTTGGTCATAATTTTTTTTATACATACCTCTCTTCGAAGGGGAAAAGTTTTCTTTTTAAGTGTAATTAAATGCCAGGTGATGTGAACATTAAGAATAAATTTATAACAATATGGGCTTTTGTTAATTGTGATAACCAGAGTTGTTTTTCTAATGAGATAATTTGGAATAATAGTCATATCCGTATTAACAACAAACCCATTTTCATTTCTACCTTGCTGGCTAAAAATTGTGTTAAGAGTTTGTTAGCCGTTGGTGGTAACTTTTTCGATTATGAAGAATTTTGCCAAAAGTTTGATGTATACTCTGTGCCATTTACTACGTATTATGGTATTACTAGGGCAATTCCTAGAGAATGGATAAGCTCTCGTACAAATACAGATGTTGATGCTATCACTCCGCCTGAATTATTAGTTCTAAAACTTGGTGGTGATATAAAGGTAACAAGATTTGTGTGTAAGATTCTAGTAAATCGTTTAACTCTAAATCCAATTGCTCAGCGAAAATGGATAATTGATTTCCAGGATAAAGTTTTTAATTGGAATTCTATTTACCATTCTTGTCATGTGTCTGTCATAGATACCAAAGTAAGGTATTTCCATTTTCCAGTACAAATTTCTTGCCCGCTTAATTGCCACAAATCAGTATTTGTGTATAGTGGGAATTCTTAACAATTCCCTGTGTAATTTTTAAAATTCTGAAATTGAGACAATGATGCATCTCCTTTGAAGCTGCCATTTTACACATTCCTTGTAGGTGTGTTTGCAAAACTTCCTTGGTGTAGCAGTTTTGCCACTTACATACGAGATTATTTGCTTCAGCAATATAAGTGATACAGATAGTTATCTAAACTTTGTTATTTTAATTTTCAATGCTAAACTTTTTTTCTTTTTTTTGTAAATTTGATAAAATTATTCCTGCTGTTAGAAACTTCCTTTCAAGGTTGAGTCACCTCGTAAGGGTCGAAAAGTATATTTATGTTAAAAAATGTCAGTCAATAGGTGACTGACATTTTTTGTGAAATGACTTTAATTGTTTGTTTGTTTGATGATGGCTTAACAGCACCACAACAACAAAGGTCAAATTGTGCCTGAAAAGTCAGATCATTCTAGAGGTAGGAAGTAAAGGAAACAGGGAGAGAATGAGAGAAATTTAAGGACAAAAGGTCCGAAAGCTGTGATCATGAGGGGAGGTGCATGGTTGAAACAAAAACAAAGTAGAGAGGGGGTGGAAGAGGAGAATTTAATATGGTCGTAGAGGGAGGCATGATGAAGGAAGGAGATAATTTCATCAGGAGGATTTTTTTAGAAGAAGTCAGCAATTGAGTTGTAGGGAGCTAGGGAAGCTCTGGGAAGGTTGTACAGGGGGCAAGCAAGGAGAACGTGATGGATTGTGAGGGTGCACTGGCAATTGTTGCAGAGGGGTTGGGGGAGCCAATAAGGAGGTGGGAGTGTGTGAGATGAGTGTGACCAATTCTAAGACGGGTAATATGAACGTTGTCAATACGAGAGAGGTTGTTGATGGTGGCTTTGATCAGAATTGTGGGCTGGATGACATGGAGTTTGTTATCAATTTGGGACTTCCATGAGGTTTGCCAGCGGTCTCGAACAAAGGAAGCGATAAGCGGTTTAATGTCAGAGAGGGTTTTGGGAAAAGGGGCAGGGAGGAGGGTGAGGGCAAGCTTAGTGGCTGCATCAACCCTGTCATTACCCGAGATGCCAACATGGCTGGGTATCCAGAAGAAAAGAATACTTTTCCTGCAGAGGGTGCGAGAAAGGAGTTTGCAGAGGAGGAGGTGGCATGTGAGGTTATCCCATTTAAGGTTGAGTAAAGAAGTAAGAACAGCCTTTGAGTCGGAGAAAATAACAAAGTGGCTGAGCGAGGAGTACTCAATAAAGTTAAGGGCATGGATAATGGCCTTAGCCTCGGCTGAAAAGATGGATGAGTAGTCGGGAAGTCTGCTACTGAGGGTGATGTCTTGGATGACCGCAGCAGCAGCTGTCTTGTTGCCCTCCTTGGACCCATCAGTATAGATGGAGGTGTAATTTGAGAGTTGGTCTTTGACTTGGTTGTGAAGATTGATGAAGAGGTTAGGATGGGTTTGAGCTTTGTGATGAGTGGAGAGGCCCAGGTGGACAGAAGGGAGGGGGGTGGCCCAAGAAGGAAAAGTGGGCCAGGAGAAGGTGCCGAGAGTGGTGGGGTTGATGCCGAGATGGAAGAGGTCTGATTTAATGCGTAAGCTGAAGGGAGGGGATAGGGTTTTAGTCCTATCAAAGAGGGTGGAGAAATTGGGGTACCTAATGAGGTTGTAAACAGGGTTCTGGGTGTTGGTGAGGACCCTAAAAGCATAGGATAGGCTAAGCTTTCTACATCTAAGTAGAAAGGGGGGTTCGTTGGCTTCAACATAAAGGCTGGTGATTGGGGAGGTCCTGTAAGCACCTAGACAAAGCCTGAGGGCTTTATTTTGGATGATGTTGATGTGGTTGAGGTATGAGTTGTGAACGACACAGTAGACAATATTGCCGTAGTCAAGCTTGGCACGAATGGTGAGCCTGAAAATTTTGAGGAGAGCAAAGCGGTTCGCACTCCAAGTGGTGTTGGAGAGGAGTCTGAGGATGTTGAGGGAGCTGTTACATTTCAGTTTCAGGTTGGTGATGTGTTGCTTGTAGGTAAGCTTAGGGTCTAGAGCTAGACCCAGGAACTTTGTGAGTTCAACTTTTAAGATCGATTACCATTGAGCACAAAGTTTGGGTTTAGGGTGGAGGTTGTTGAAATGACAAAAGTGCATGCAGAATGTCTTGTCTTTGGAGAATTTAAAACCGTTTTTGTTGCTCCAGTTTTGTAGCAGGTCGAGGCTGGTGTGGAGCCTACTTTCAACAATAGGAAAGCTAGGGGAGGAGTAGAAGATGGTGAAGTCATCCACATATAAGGTACGTTTGATGTTGGGGCCAAAGTTATCCGCGATGTCATTGATGCTCAGGTTGAAGAGAGTGGGAAAGAGGATGCTGCCTTGGGGGACGCCCTCTTCTTGGGAGTACGGGCTGGAGAGGGTGTGGCCAATACCAACTTGGAACCGCCTGGATGAGAGGAAGTCTTTAATAAAGATGGGGAGATGGCCTCTGAGGCCGATGGTGTGAAGTTTGCGGGTAATGTCGTATTTCCAAGTAGTGTCGAAAGCTTTCTCAAGGTCAAAAAATATGGCAATGAGGTGTTCCTTTTTTGCAAAGAATTCCTGGATAGCGGTGTCGAGCGAAATTAACTGGTCTAGGGTATTGCGATGTTTTCAGAAGTCGCTTTGGTCAGGGGAGAGGATTCTGTTGATCTCAAGAAACCAGTTTAATCTCTGATTAATGATCCTTTCCATAATTTTACAGAGACAGCAAATTAGGGCGATGGGGCTGTAGCTGGAGGGGTCGATACCGTCTTTCCCCAGTTTAAGGACGGGGATGACAATAGCTGTCTTCCATATAAGGGGAAAGGAGTGTGAGGTCCAAATGTTGTTGAAGATTGTGAGTAGGGTAGTGGTGGCCTTGATGGGGAGGTGTTTCAGGAACTGGTAGGGGATGTTATCTGGGCCCTTGGAGGTACAGCCAGCGTCGTGGATGGCTAGGTTTAATTTAGAAAGGGTGAGAGGGGCGTTGTAGCTTTCGGAGTTGTCGGAAGGAAAAGTTATTTTCCGGGCTTCATCAGAAGCTTTTTAGGTTTTGAAGGCCCAAATCAATCACCTCTGTACAAAGTCAATGGGTCTAAAGTAAATTGACCCACCGCAGAGTCACTCTGGTGACTGACAATTTGGTACAATGACGCACATGTGAGTCACTATTTCATTTGTCAATGACTTACCTTTCTTTGACTGACATTGCCGAGGGTAGGGGTGAGTTGTACAACTGACAAGTGCATTACAGCAAGTGTATATGGCTTACCCAAAACTTGATTTATAGGGGCACTTAACGTCAATGGCTGCAAAACGTGATTTTTTTGTGTGATTTCAAACAAAATTACACATACCTCAGTTGGAAACTCCCAGAAATGTAACTATTATCTGATTTGTCACACTATTTCACCCAAAAACCGTAAATTTTGCACCCCGGAATGGCTGAAAACGATGAAAAAACACAGCTTTTCGCATAAATAGGTACTTTCATAATGTACATGTAACGTTTAAGGCCTAATTTTTTCCACAAAAACACCTTGTTTTCGCCATTCCGGGGTGCGGGAATTGTTTTCTTTTGCAGATATACCATGACAAAACAGACAATAATTAGATTTCTGGGATTTTAAGTATAAGGTATGCGCAATTTTGGTCAAAATCACAAACTTGAAAAATTGAGTTTTCTCCTCCCATTGTCCCAATAACCGTAATAATAAGTGCCCCTATAAATTGAGTTTCGGGTGAGCCCTATAGGCTAAGACCTTAATTTTCTCTGACTGTGTGATGGTGCACTAGCTAATGCTGGTAATATTATTGGCTTTGGGAGTATGACGATCCAAACTCCTGAAGATGATAATCTGAGGTTTGTGGGTGAAAACCACAAGGAAGCTCATGGCTTGATGACGTCAATTATCAAACCCACCAGCAGCACTATTATAGGGTGCTAGAAAATAAGATCTCCTCTTAATTGGAAAAGCAGCTCAATTCACCAAAGAGATGGAGCAGTATAATAGTATTCTTGGTTTAAGTAAATGTAGGTGGTCGGGCTTTGGTAAAGTCAAGCTCACTTCTGGCGAAAGTATTCTATTTTCAGGCAGAGATGATGAAATGCATTATCAGGGAGTTGCATTCATGTTAGCAAAGAAAGCTGAACAGACACTATTAGAATGGAAAGCTATATATGAGAGGTTGATTTACGCAAGGTTTTTCTTAAAGTATATTAAATTGTCAATCGTTCAAGTTTATGCTCCAACAAATGATGCAACTGATGAAGACAAGGAAGCTTTTTATGAACAGTTACAAGCCCTGGTAGATGGAGTTAACAAGCATGTTTTTTATTTGTTTGATGAGGTCTTAATGGCACCACGACAACGAGTGTTAAATTGTGCCTTAGAGGTCAGATCATTTTAGAGGTAGGAAGGAAAGAAAACAGGGGGAGAATGAGAGAAATTCAAGAACAAAAGTCAGAAAGCTGTGATCAAGAGAAAGGAGGTGCATGGGTGAAGCAAAAACAAAGTAGAGAGGGGGTAGAAGAGGAGAATAAATATGGTTGTAGCGGGAAGCATGATGAAGGAAGGAGATAATTTTATCCGGAGGATTTTTCTGGAAGAACTCAGTAATTGAGTTGTGGGGAGCGAGGAAAGCTCTGGGAAGGTTGTACAGGGGGCAAGCAAGGAGAACGTGATGGATAGTGAAGATACAGTGGCAATTGTTATAGAGGGGTTGGGGGGAACCAATAAGGAGGTGGGAGTGAGTGAGGTGGGTGTAACCAATTCTAAGACGGGTAATATGAACGTTGATACGAGAGAGGTTGTTGATGGTGGATTTGATCGGGATTGTTGGCTAGATGACATGAAGTTTGTTATCAGTTTGGGAGTTCCATGAGGTTTGCCAGCGGTCACGAACAAGGGAAGCGATAAGCGGTTTGATGTCAGAGAGGGTTTTGGGAAAGGTAAAATCAGCACTGAAGTAAAAAGAAGGTGGTGGTGGATTAGTCATGTGATGCGCATGAGCACTATTAAGTACTGTGTGGCAGCTATGACGTGGAAACCAGAGGGGAGAAAGAAAGTTGGTCGTCCTAGAACCTGGAGAAGGACAGTCGAGGAGAGGAATATAATGGAATGGAGCTCGTGGCGGAAGCCAGACCCTAGCTTTGCTATTATACCCTGCCCCATGGGGTTCGCCCTGCCCCCTGGGGCCTGCTCTGCCCCTCATGAGAAAAATAATAATAATAATAATAATAATTATTATTATTTTTTATTTTTTTTTAAACTTAATAATCTTAATTAACCTTCTAAATGAATACAGAACACAGAATGATAGCATGGTAAGAAATTGTCCTGTTAGTAATGGGGCCCCTGGACTCCCATGCCGAAAAGACGCAGCGCTTCGCGTGCATTAATGTGCCCCTCAACAAGTCTAGCACCCTGCCCCTATTTAAGTCAAGCTAGGGGTCTGGAAGCCAGACTACTGTAAGTTGCAAATACAGTAACAGAGTCCAGTAAGGATAATGCACTGCAGCCTTTATGGGCCAGGAGGTTTGAAGAGACTACAGTAGGTGAGGTGAGGTGTGTGATAGTGCCTAACAACAAATAAATGCAAAATGTCAAAAAACGCAAAAATTGAATGACGATTGATGTAAATCAATAATGAAACCACACTGCACTTTACTCATAATTTAAACCGTTTAGAAAAAAAGCTGTTTACGAATGAATTTCCAATAGTGAACGGTAAGCACATTTAATAAAGCACAGCAACAAACAGAGTAAAACAAAACAATTTTGAATCTTTTAATGATGTTTATGATATAAATTCTAAGAATTTTACATTTTTCTATGGGTTGATCTCTGCCATTCCTAAGCAATGAAAATCTGATATTTGTACCTTTTAGAGGAAAAAACCTTATCAAGAAAACGTTTTAAGTGACATTGTACGGGTTAATAAAGTCACAAAGTGGAGTTATAATCATTTATGTCATTCAAACAGGGCGACACATATTACTAAATATTACTAGGATCGTTTTTTCCGATATAAATGACAAAGAATGGCAGGTTATTTTTTCTAATTGTTCTATAGCAGTCCGCGAAACAAAAATCCATTATTTCCAATTTAAATTTATTCACAAAGTACTTTCTGTAAATAGCTACCTCCACAGGTTAAAAATACTAGATAATGACCTTTGTTCTTTTTGTGGTAATGACAGTGAAACCCTCAAGCATCTATTTTGGTCATGTAATATTTCATCTAAGTTTTGGGATGACGTTTTTGTTGATAATTTAAGTGATGTAACTTCCAAGTTTAAATTATAAAGTTATTGCTTTTGGTTATACTGATGAAAACTATTTTAAATACAATTACATTATTCTTTACGCTAAATATTTTATTTTCACATGGAAATATACCAATACCATACCTGCTCTTTATAGATTTAAAACAGCTATGAAGATGATGCTCGAGATTTAAAGAAACTTTTATGTTGAAAAAGAAGTTATGATTGTTTTTCATTGTTTAAAGATACATTTTTGAAAGTAACAGTAATTCATAATTTCCTTTTTTTTCTATATCCTCTTTGAAATTGTTTTCTTTGTAAAAACCATCACTTTTTGTATATTTCTTGAGCTGTTGATTGTTATTGTTTTTGGAAGTTGAATAAATATGTTAAAAAAAACCAAAAAACAAATAGAGTAGCTGAAGATATCAACTGGGGGTCTAGGCCTAATTAGTAGACACGATCGCTAATACATAACCTCTTTTACAGTACAGTGGTCACAAAAGAGCATCAAAATTAATGCACTTGTCAGTTGTATGACTCACTCCTACTACCCCCGGCAATATCAGTCAAAGGTGAGTCATCAACATATGCATCATTGTACCAAATTATAAGTCACCAGAGTGACTCAGGGGTGCGTCAATGTACATGTTTTGACCACCCACTTTGGTGCAATATGACTCATCTTGTCCGGGGGTGTAGGGGTGAGTCACACAATTGACAAGTGCATAACACCGACGCCCTTAACGTTTGCCTAATGTAACCATACAGACATAAAGCTGAACAACTTTTTTCAACTTAAGTAATGGTAGATTTCCTAAATTTCTTGTGAAAAAGGGTAAAAATTGTAAATTTTCTGGTAGAAATTCAGTGTCTTGTGCACAGGACGTTAGTGTTGCAACTAATATTGCAAACGTGCACGTATAACTTGCAAACCTGTGCGTATAACTTGAAAAAGCAGTGGCCGAAACGGCTGCAGATACAACAAAAAAACACACTGCCCGTTTAATACAAGACGCAACAATTGTGTTGTTGCGCACTATTATAATTATTTGAATCTAACTACCTCAACGCCCTTGTTCTTTTATTAATATCAAGACATACAAATTGTACTGTAGGTGTCAACATAATGCACTTGTCAGTTGTATGACTCACCCCTACTACCCCTGGCAATGTCAGTCAAAGGTGAGTCATTGACATATGAAATAGTGACTCACATGTGCATCATTGTACCAAATTATATGTCACCAGAGTGACTTAGGGGTGCGTCAATGTACATGTTTTGTCCATCCACTTTGGTGCAATATGACCCATCTTGTCTGGGGGTGTAGGGGTGAGTCACACTGAAAAGTGCATAACACCGATGCCCTTAACTTTTGCCTAATGTAACTATACAGACATAAAGCTGAACAACCTTTTTCAATTTACATTTTGGTAGATTTCCCGAATTCCTTGTGAAAAAGGATAAAAATTGTAATTTTTATGGTAGAAATTCTGTATTTTGTGCACAGAACGTTAGCGTTGCAACTAATGTTGCAAATGTGCCTGTATAACTTAAAAAAGGAGGGGCCAAAACAAGTGCAAATACAACAAAAAAGCACACTGCCCGTTCGTTACAAGACACAACAATTGTGTTGCTACGCACTATTATTATTATTTGAATTTAACTACCTCAAAGCCCTTGTTCTTTTGTTAATATTAATACATACAAATTGTAGGCATCAACATAATGCACTTGACAGTTGTATGACTCCGATGCCCTCAACTTTTGCCTAATATAACCATACAGACATAAACTGATTTTTTTTTTTCAATTTACATTTTGGTAGATTTCCCGAATTCCTTGTAAAAAAAGGGTACAAATTGTAAATTTTCTAGTAGAAATTCAGTGTCTTGTGCACAGGACGTTAGTGTTGCAACTAATGTTGCAAATGTGAGTGTATAACTTGAAAAAGGAGGGGCCAAAACAGGTGCAGATACAAAAAAAAAACACTGCCCGTTCGTTACAAGACGCAACAATTGTGTTGTTGTGCACTACCATAATTATTTGAATTCAAGTACCTCAACGCCCTTGTTCTTTTGTTAATATCAATACATTTGTAGGCGTCAACATAATACACTTGTCAGTTGTATGACTCACCCCTACTACCCCCAGCAATGTCAGTCAAAGGTCATTGACATATGAAATAGTTGTATGTGGACCCGTACTCACATGTGCATCATTGTTCCAAATTGTCAGTTACCAGAGTGACCCTGGGGTGGGTCAATTTACTTCTAGACCCATTGACTTTGTACAGAGGTGAACAGTCATGTAAGTGACTGAGAGATGTATCAATGTACAAGTTTTGTTCACCCACTTTGGTGCAATGACTCCCCTTGTCCAAGGGTGTAGGGGCGAGTCACACTACTGACAAGTGCTAAGTAACACGCATGTACGACGTACATCAGTGCGTTCATACGCTCAAGGTTACACAGGCGATGCAGATACGCAATCAAATTATGTCAATCATGTCCTTACGCAAGCATCCTATCTTCATATTGGTTTAGAAAAATGCTTACGTGCGTAGGCCTATCACATTTTTGTCAAGACGCTCGCCAAAAAATCTGTCAAAACTTTATTTTTGAGCAAAAAATGTGTATAATTTTGGGAAAGCAATTGAGTTATTACGATATTTGCAAGGTGTAAAATTAATTTAAGTTTCCGTGTGCTTATTTTAATTATAAAATATGGAAGTTTCACACCGAAAATCAAGTTGCTCAGAATTTCTGGGCAACTTTGTTTAAAAACACACTTAAAAGTGTAATATTTTGATGTATGTAATCGTTCATACTTCTAAATCAGAGATTCAGAGCGAATGAGTTGGAGTATGAAGATTCGTACTAAGGCTTAACTTGAGTTTAATAACCAACAATATGCCGAAGTAAAGAAAAAATAGCGGAACTGGTTTAACATCATTTAGAGTAATGGAGATTGTAACTTGAGCTAGGCCTAGGGCCTCGCGTCTGGGTCGCTAGCGCAGAGGGCCTTACCTTCGATCCTCCGCACGGCAAGGTTTTGATAACTATAACGAAAATAAACAAAATCCAATGCAAATCCATGACAGCTAAAATAATCAAGTTTCACTGTTTAATTGACCGTTCCAAACATTAACAATAACAAGTGGTCGCAACTAAACTCCGCGATTCCTGTCAAGAGTACGTTTTGAATGGCAGCCTTCTAGTACTATACTGCGCTGTACCAGAGCGTGACGTCATTCGACCTATAAAACGCACAAAAGGCCGAGAGACAAAACTCCTAAAGCTAGTGCTGCGAAATCAGTGATACTTTTTAAAGTGAGGGCAGTAGAGAGTTAAGCTTTTCAAAAATAAAACTTACCAAAGAAATGTGTAAATTAAGTATTCTACGAAAATTGTTGATTTAAAAAAACAATTATTAACTCGATTAGGTTTTATCTGTGCATTTTGTACACTATTAGTTCAATAAACAAATAATTTTATAAATCATCAATATAAAAACTTTTTTTGACAAACCATGCACACCAGTGCAAAGGAATTACTGCCTAACCTTATCGAAGCTGTTATGCATTACGCTTAGGCACTATCCTAGTTGGTGAAGGTCCGCCAACACCATACTAAGGCCTATTTATCGTTAGCGATGGGCCGGCCCTAGACACCTGTACATCTCCGTTCCGTGGTAATTGCTATCGGCCTTTTTTTAAAAGGCTAGCCAAATGTGTACGCAGTCAGATATCTGTGGTCCTAAAGATTTACAATGTAATATTAACTAAGGTGAATCTAGGCCTAGTTATTGAAGCCTAGTTTAGGCTCGGGATTATCGGGTAGTATGAAAAAGGCCGAAGAATTCAAGTTACCAACTTATAACTATTCAATTTCAGAACTAGCTGTTAGGCCTACAAAAAGGCTACATTCTTGCCAGTTATGGAATCATTTACCATCGTTTGGCTGTAATTAATTTCACTTTAACACGTTTCTGTATGCTGACATTGTAGGATTGCTGTTGCTTACTGGTCTGCGGCCTCATCAACGCCACCAGTCATGTCAAAAAAAGCATTGTGGGATATGACTTATAGCAACATTCTTGCAAGACTACATGCAAGTTAAAACTTGACTAACATTAACAAGAATTTAGGCTATGACTTATTTCAAATTAGCTGCCTGAACATAACTTAATTCGCCTAGAGATTTGTTGTGCATACTGCTTGAATTTAAGTTTGGCAAAGAATTCATGGACACTGGTAATAAAATGATCCATATTTGGATATTTGTGAAGGGAATATTATTTATGCCAAACATAAGGTGAAGGCAAATAACTCGGGCAACACACTAGCTCTATGCAATCATTGTTACAGTTGGGTTCATTTTGTCAGGAAAAGCTATTAACTCTTATTATCAGTTTATGTGGTTCAATCCAATAAATTGGTAGTTTGCCATGCCCATCTCAATCCTATGCACTTTCTGGTGGAAACATTTGATAATTGAATTGAATAATTCAATTGTGTGTAGGGTAAAGAAAGTATTATTTGTAAATAATACAGGAAATATACATCAATTGACTTAAACATCTGGTACAGGTTACATAAAATGGTGTGTAAGTTCAGGTGTTTAAAACAAAAAAACAAATATTATTCTGCCATTAACTTCTAAAAATCATTCCTATAAATTTACATGTACATTTATGATAGAGGAATTGGGTCTTCATTGTGGAGGTAACCAATTTACAAAAAATTAAGTAAGAAGCTTTGACATCACAAGTTTGATTTACCTGTATAAAGTTAACCTTAAGAACTACAACTGGTAATCAACTTTACTGACAGTTTCCTTATGAGACATCTTCTGAGGATGACCATACTGCCATAAGTCCTCCACTTATCACTACAGCTCAGTTAGCTGAAATCAGCAAACTTTGTGAAGTGATATCGATTTAGATATACCACACTATTTCACAATATGAGTTTTTAAAAAAGAAACAAATCAACCAAATTTGAGGTTTTTCCTATGCAGCCTAACAACTATAGATCCCCATGGTTGTAAAGTGTGGCCTATAGTCAACTGAGCTAAGCCTAGTAAAAGACATGTTGAAGTGTGATTTTTCATGTCTGTTTACTGCAAATAAAAGCCTGGTCTGCTGGTTTTGATGTTGAATTTTCAGTTTTTTGGTTTTTGTGTCTTTTTTTTTATTGGTTAGGCAGACAAATTTGTATGTATTAAAAGGATACACTAAAATTACCATTTCATTTCCTCATAACCTGATAACAGTACATTCCACTGCCCAGAAAAATCATTATACATGTTCCTGGAGTCAGCAAACATTTGGGCAGGGTATTGTGTTCTACAAAATGATATACAGGTATTCAATTTACTGATATCTGGTACAAAATTAATTTACATTGCCAAAAATTTTCTTACTCTGTTTCTGTAGTACAGTCAATGATTTTCAACAATCATACAACATAAAAATTGGAATACCATTACACTGTAATATAATTTGTTCAATAGATACCAAAGCAAAAACAAATGAGAGCATAACCAAAGATTGCCTATCAATGAGAAGAGAAATTTCATGCAGCAAAATGTTCAAGTAAAGTTTTTTTTTTTTTTCAACTTGAAGCTCAGGAAAAAGCAAGGCTGTTTTGAACTTCACAATTCAGCTTTTACCTAAAATACCCCCCCCCCAACACAAATATTGATTCTTGCTATGTGCCTGCATGTAATGCAATAAACTTCAATAAAGACATAATCAAAATAAAAGCAACATATTTGTAAACAAAATATTTATTGATTTACTTTCACTCTAAAATAACAAATTCATAAAGCATCCAAGCTTTAGCAAGCACATTAGAAACTTTTAAATAAATAGCATTTACATGGACAATATATACCATCAGCACCAGAACTCAACCTTGAAGTTTTCATTTTGGGTCATAACTTTATAGATTTTCCAGGCATGATCCCTTTATGAATATGGCAATTCAAAGAATAGGAAATGACACAAAATACATTAATAGAATCCTTGAAAACTGTTTCTTAAAGACTTAAAAGATATTAAGCTCAGTGGTCAAGCATGTTCATATTATATGACACTAAAAAGAAACAGACTGGAGAAGAAAATATTTGTAATACTTCTTTCTGTTATAAAATAATAAGGTCTACATAGAATGGCTAATATCACTAATAATGACATCACAACCTCACATTCCTCTGGCGTTTGTTTCAACTTCATTGACATGGAGAATTAGCTTTAAATACTCAATTAATTACCTTTTAGTAAAACACATGCAATTAATGACTGTTAAGAAATTAAGGGTGTGACATCACTCTGGTATTGTGAACTTTTTAAAAATTGGTACATAAATAGATTGAATATTTTACATCCCTTTCTCAACAGCTAAGGTTATACAGAGTTGTCCACAGTCGATGAAGCACAAGTGAATGTAGACCCATCTGTTCCTGTTTTATTCAAGATTGGATCATCCTTTGTGCACTTCAAGCCTCTTCACCCCACAAATAAATGGCACTATCAAAGTTTATGGACTCCAAAATATAACAATTAAATATTGGTTTCATATGAAAACTAAACTGAAACCTTTGCACTTTCACCTCAAATGTTTTGCACAAATCGTGTTCATATTCTCCTCTATGAGCATAAAACCATCAAATGAAATGAAAATAAACAGGCTTCATTCAACCGTTAAAGTTTTATTTAGTAGTCAAGCATATTCATCCAACATCAGTCATCAGACGTTATTTAGACGTTATGTAGACTTATAGTGAATGTTACATAAACCAATGACAATTGAGCTCCACTTGACCGTTGTCTAGACCTATTGCACAATGGATTGCAATGGGCTACTATGTTGATTTCTGCTGGTGGCGCATCATTTGTCCTTCCATTATTTCTATGACATTCTGCACTACCTCTCTGGTTGTGTTTTGCCCACCCAAGTCAGGAGTATGCACCTGTGAAAAAAACAATAAAATATTAAAATAAAAAGGAACAATTAAAGTTGTTGAATATTGTTATTAAACTAATAATGATAAGACCTTAACTCTTAACATGATAGATGATCATAATTGTAGTAAATGGTAAAATCACAGAGAAAAGATGGAATGCTTATTACTAGTAAAATGTAATAACAATTTTAAAGAAGATAATAATAAATAATAAAATGAAATAATATTCAATGTAATAATAATTTAATAGAAGAGGACACCTATTGATGGAAGTAGCTGTAGATATGGTGATACAGTGGTAATGTCAGTACTTTGGTTGCCCCACAACCTGAATACTTACCCCGGGAATATCAAACGACTAGATAAAAATATAAGTCTGTATGTATGTCTGAAGATCGCCATACTTCCACTTCCCCCTCCCCCCAAAAAAGACTTCAAGGATTAGTACTTTTCTTGCATGGATTGCATAACAAACACAGATCCATGTAAAATCCTAAGTGTATCATATTCCTTAATAATTACAAAAATAATGAAAAGCACAAGTGTCGTCAGAGATTTGTTAAAGATGAATTCAGATCAATACCATTTTCTTCACTAATAAGTGTGCATGCTGCATTTAAAAGCAAATCTACATGTACAAACACTTTGCTAAACCTTCTTAACAATTGTTAAAATACTGAAATACACAAATGCATACAAATGTTCTCCATGACTGGATACAAAATCAATTCAGATCAATACCTATAACTTATCACTTTTTTTCAATTAAAATTCAAAAGTACTTTTCCAAGCTTAAAAGCATAGATCAATGCAAACAAAAGCTATGCTGATCATTTTTTCTCAATGACTTGATCAATATCAATTAATTCAGATCAATACTTACACTTCACCACTTACTTAACAAAACTTAAAAATCTTACATTATTTCTTTTCTAAGCTTAAGAGCATAGATATATGTAAACAATAGTTTTGATGATCATTTTTTACACTATTACTTAGAGGAATACTTACAATATTACTTAGAGGAATACACAAAGCATCATTGATTGGTCAAAAACTAATTCTAATTGTTACATAATTGGCCACTGTTTTTAATCAAATATTAAAATTCATAGATTAGTAATTCTGCATGATGCACTTTCAAGGAGATCTATATGAACAAAAGTTTTGCTTAACACTTCTAAACAATGACAAAAATAATGCAACTCTTCACACACAATATCTTCAATGATCATACAAAAATCAACTTCAATCAATACTTAATTCAACACTTTCCTATTAAATAATAAAATTGTGCCATTTCTACTCAGCTGCATTTATAATTTTTGAGTTTTTAACCAGTGATTTTCTTTATGATTTCACTACAATATAAGTCTTTAACCAAAGATTTTCTTTATCATTTCACTACAAAATTGATAACCTTTCTTAATTTTACTCCTTTAAATTACTTGATGAAAATCTGTTGCAATGGATTTTCAGTCCCAAATCCTCAAAGCCTACAAGGTTGAATAAAAACATCACTTAAACTCACTCATCAATAAACAAACAAAACCTTCACTGTTAAATACCATCTGATTTGTAAATTATTACTTCAGGCCAGACACATTGACCACAGGGGAATACTTTTGTCCTTGTGTTGAGCGTGAAAGTCAGTGCAGCTGCAGTGAAATTTGTTTACTATCATTGTCAGATTATGACCATGGAAAGTGAGGTGAAGTGTGTGGAAATCCCTGGTGTAATTGCTAATTGCTTGTGCTGGATTGTGGTTTCTGTTGTGAGCAAGATAGCTCCCCGACAGATTTTAAATTTTGTTGGGGCTTAAGACACAAAATGTATTGCGAGGTGTAGACTTAATGTATTAGGTATTAGCATATTTCAAATCAAATGATATAAGTACAAATGAAACTTTACTACAAATTGACACAAAAAAATTCAGTGTACTTTGTACAAAATACTGGGTACATTCCTGATGCAATAGCCAAAGCTACCAACCAGTCACGGAGGTCTCTAAAAATGTATTAGCAAGTAAATGTATAAGAGAGATATTTTTTTAGGCAATCGAAAAGTGAGGTGTATTTTTCTTGAGTCTCAAAATATTTGAAGACGTTTTTGTACACGCGACAGTACTGAAAACCTTTGATACAAATTAATTACTTAAGTAATTTTCATCGAAATTAGTATCAAAAAGTAGACATATCTTATTTCAAAAGTCCCAAAAAACAAAAACGCTCTCCCTTTTTAAGCTCCTTGAAAAAAGTGTAGCTGCAAATAAACTTTAGCTTGACTTACCTTATCCTCACACAGAGTCTTATAAGTAGCATTCCTGATGAGCTCAGCATAGTTACCAAGACCAATGTGGTCTAGCATCAGGGCAGAGGCAAGAAGCATGGCTGTTGGGTTGGCTTGATTAGTTCCTGCAATGTTTTGTCCTGTGTTTCTTGTTGCCTTAAAAGAATAAACAATAACAAATGCCTTTCATAATGAACATTGCAAAGGTACACTCATATACAAAGGAGAAATATCAAATCATATTTCAAAGATCTCTCAATCAGGAATGTAGCCAGGGGGGTAGCCCCTGCCATTTGCAAAGGGTGTTTCATTTTTCTCAATTTGTAAATTACAGTATTAGTTTGCATGTAAGCGCTGGAAGAGGAAATAAGAAGACTTTTGAAGTTAAAAAGCCTTATAGGCTAAAAATGCAATTGATTATTTCTTGTGCAGTTTGGCTTCCCCTTGCAAATTTCTAACTTTGACATCCCTGCTCTCAGTAATACTACAAATATGTCAGAGACTGTGAATCTTCCACTCCACACCAATCTAGTTACAATAATGTAATGATAATGGCTTGCTGTATTTCATACATGTTTTACAAGGCGTGCCAAATTTGGCCAAATACATAAAAGAAAATGCCAGTGATGATTCAATCTTTGAATTGCTCTAGAGAAGAGCTAAAAATCATATGGATATACACTTTTGTTTACATTTATAGTGTTTAATATATTTTGAAACAATCGTCACTTCCACCTGTCAAAATAAAACTATAATCAAGATACATGTCTTACCGTTTCAAAGATAGCGTAGTCATCTCCTATGTTCTGACCAGGTACTAATCCAGGTCCACCCACCATGCCACAAGCGATGTTACCAACGATGTTGCCATATAAGTTCGGTAGTACCATCACGTCAAACTGATGGGGATTGGAGACCATCTGGGAAAAAAATCAAATATGTACATGAGGTACACATAGTATATGATTATAACCCAGATGACAAATGTGTCTGAGAAAATGCATGACAAACATTAAAAAATCTTAGTTACGGGATATTCAACTTTAAAGTTCTCTTAATTGTGAAGAAACGACTGAAATCAGACTGATGAGCGTGAAAACAGTAGACTTTCCACACCACTCATTTCTTTGTACACAAATTAGACAGAACTTGGAACTTATGGAATAAGGTTTCTTTTTTATAGTAATTTCTTCACTATTTTATTACTTTTAAAGTACTCTCTCGTATAAGAGGAACATGCTTGACCACTGAACTAGTCCTTTATGAGAGCTGGTGGCAGAAAAGTGACGGTGTATTTAAGTCAAGTCTCACACTAAATCAAATACCTTTGCGGTACGGAATATCATCAACATTACTAAATCCCCACCAGAGGACTCAAAATTTGTATGTGTTTTCTTTCCCAAGATTGACTAGGAATTTGTTTGCTTGTGAGCCATGGGTGAAAATTTCTGTAAAAAGCAGACCGTGTGATGCAACTTTTATCGGTTAAAATCTACATCAATTAGCCTCATATATGAAATATATCTATTAAATTAACAAAAACTAACGGCCTCACTTTTTGGCCACCAGCACCTTTGACATATGTAAATTGAAAGTAACATCAACCACTGTCTGCACAAGATGAAAACAATAAACACTTTCCACATGACTGATCACTTGGCTAAGATGTGAGGCCGTATCATTCTGGGCTACATAGAATATTTGAACACACATATCTGAATATCTGAGTAATCTTACCTGGATGACACAGGTCATCTTTCTCATGAAAATTCAGATCAACCTTCATTCATTTATATAGAACACTTAATTCATTTTTCATTGGCGTGAGTACTCATGGGGAAATAACCTTTCTTATAAAGAATGGTCCATCAATCATTCATGGGTTTTGCACAAAGTCCCCCCAAGCATATAATGTGTATTTATATTTAGGCTCAGCCAAGGACTAATCTGATTCACATCACTGAACAGCAGTTATGTAGCTTGAGCCCCAGATGTATGACCTATTGTGTACAGTGTAATAGTAGCTGGTTGCTAATAAGTGAACTGTGAATAGACTATGAATATGCTGTAAGTTAAGAAGGCATAGATTACTCCTGTGTTGTGTATGGTGTAACAATAGCTGGATGCTAGTCAATGAATTGTGAAGAGTCTCTCGGGTTGAATGGTGTGGATTACCCCTGATTTTAAGAAAATTAAGAGTGTCGGGTTGGAGAGGGTCTTAGGGCCAAAAATTCTTAATGCAACACATTCACAATGAACCTTAAACATCAATATTACCTTGAGCCAATGAAAACTTGAAGCAGTTTCTTTAACATGTTGGATCTTATATAATCCTCTTTTATATCAGATAAACTTTGACCTCTGACCTAATCCTTTAATTCTTGAACGTCAAAGTATATTCTTACCTGCATGCAGCAATTATCTACAATCATGTCTTGAAACTCAATGTCTGGAAACTCCTCGGATACTTGCCTACACGAATTCAAAAACATACCATCACCAAGCTTCCTGAAAAGAAAATGTAGGTTTGATGAATGAATAATGATTACTTTCAATTGTTGGAGTTGAAAAAATTAAATAGATAGGAAATCACTTCTGGAGTGCTGGTATTGCACAGCGTAAGAAGCTTCAAACATTCAAACTTCACAATAAAAGAGGTAAAAATAAATTGTGACAATTAAATTTCACAATTATCAAATTAATTCAAATCTAGTACTATATATAAAACTAGAACAGTAAGTACCATCATCGTTTGCATGCCCATGCAAACTGACACCCATATCATATGACCTGCCAATTACAAAAATATTTAAAAGTCCCACATGGCATCCCATGTCCCACATGGCATCCCACCATATGTCCCACATGAAATCCCATCCCATGTCCCACATGGCATTCCACCATATCTCCCACATGGCATCCCACCCATGTCCCACATGACATCCCATCCCATCCCTTGTCCCACGTGGCATTCCATCATATGTCCCACATGGCATCCCATCCTATGACTCACATGGCATTCCACCCTATGTCCCACATGGATCACATCCAATGTCCCAAATGACATCCCACCTCATGTCCCATGCTTTGTCCCACGTGACATCCCTCCCTGTGTCCCATATGGCATCCATCCCTGTGTCCCGCATCAGTGGCTTCCCACCTGATGTCCCACATGGCATTCCCACCTTATGTCCCACCATATTTCCACATAGTATCCCTCCCAATGTCCCTATGTCCTCCTACTTTATGTCCCACATGGCATCACATTCCATGTCCCCATAGCCTCCTACCCTATGTCCCACATAGCCTCCTACCCTATGTCACACATGGCATCCTACCTTATGTCACACATGGCATTCCAACCTATGTCACACTCTGTGTTACTCGTGGCATCCCACCATGTCCCACATGGCATTCCACCTTATTCCACATGGCATCCCACCCCATGTCCCACATGGCATCCAACCCCATGTCCCACATGGCATCCCATAGGCTCCGCAAGAAGTCTCATCCTAGCTATCACAGTCCCTAAATGAGCATACTATGTATGAAAGTGTCAGTTCATATAATAACTTATATGCAAATGACTTGTTGAAATGGGATAGGACCCCATGTCCCACATGACATCCCATACCATCCCATGTCCCACATAACATTCCATCCCATGGCAATCCACCCTATGTCCTGCATGGCATTCCACCATATATCCTAAATGGCATTTCACCCTGTTCCACATGGCATCCCACCCCATGTCCAACATGGCATCCCACATCCACCCTATGTCCCACATGACGTCCCAAATCCACCCTATGTCCCACATGACGTCCCATAGGCTCCATAAGAAGTCTCATCCTAGCTATCACAGTCCCTGATTGAGTATACTATGTATGAAAGTGTCAGTTCATATAATAACTTATACGCAAATGTGTTGTTGAATAAGAAAAAAAGGTGGAGTTAAATAATTATGCCTGATATAGCCCTTGGTGTATTCCACATGGTATAAACTATATCATATGGCCCCTATCCATGTCCCACATGGCATCCCTCCTATGTCCATATGCAATCACATCCTGTCACACTCCCTGACTAAGCATACTAAATAAAACAGTCTGGTCAGTTCATATACTGTAGCAACTTTATGCAAATGACCACAATCATAAAGGTGGAGTTTAATAATCATGCCTGATACATCTGTTGGTGCCCAAATATTTTGAAGAATTTTATATCTAAAGTGCTAGTGCTACAAGAGAGACTTGAGGATCTCCGAAGAATATTGGAAAATTATATCATTTTACAGTTATCTTTTAAGAAAATATCAAATGTTTTGTAGACTTTTCAAGGAAATTAGTCTTTAGTCACTATTATCATGGTTACACATGAAAGCAAGTAAACTCACATTATATTTGCTTTATGGATAGCAGTCACCTTCCTTCTTCCATGCTTCTTGGCATATTCAAAAGCAAACCTTGCAATTCTCTTTGATTTTGCCATTGTTATTATCTTCAAACTCTCCACAACACCATCAACACTCTATATAAAGAAGAACAAATATACATGAAGATTATTATCTTTCAGTCAATCAATCTTTCAATCAATCAATCAGTGAATGGCATTTATGAAGTGGAAAAATCAATTCAAGGGATTCTGAATCAGAATGGCAATAGTACTATCATGCTATGTATCATTCAAGACCCTACCATCAACACCCTACCATCAACAAGCTAACATCAACACAATTGCAGAGAGGCTAACCAAACTCCACATAAACTATACTAACAAAGCACCCAACATTAACCTTCTTCACAATTTTTTCACTCCAGAGGTGGAAAATATAGCAGACTACAGCCCTTATGATGTAACGTAGCAAACCTTATTTATATATAGCAACACTTTTTTTTGATCAAGTTTTGATGAACTATGGGGAACTGTATAATACACTTTGAACAAAAAACCTAATCATCGAGCAAAATCATTGTTGTCAATTCTAATCATGATCGCTATGCAATGCAATCTGCAAGTATAAACATTTAAGCATCCATTACAAATGGTCCCAGACATTTATTCAGGTCTGCAGAAAAAAAAAGCAGAGAAAAATAAAAAAATAAAAGAAAGCAAAAACAGAAGAAAAAAATGTACAGGTGAGAAAGAAAAGGTGAAAATGAAAGAAAAAAAAAATGAAATGGAAAGGAAAGGGGAGAAAAGATGTTAAAGAAATGAGATATATGCAGTGCACTCACACAGTTTTTTTCTAGAGACTTTCTATAGCAAAATATTTATATATCTCTAAATCCCAACACCCAAAATCAATACTTCACTTAGCCAACTAGCAATAAACCAGTTCCACTAATCAGCACTGAAAAGAGTGCGAACAACAACCAAACCATTTCTCTTCACCATTCATCCAAAATTCACCAACTACAGCCATCATCACCACAAGTCAACACCATTCAACTATCATCCAACAATTAAATAGCCAGCATTCAACTCACAGCTAGAACAATCCACAAGGAACATCTGTTGATGAAAGGCAGAATGCCACATCATTAACCCAAGACAAAATTTAGATTACTAATGTTTGCTACAAGATGCTTAGTAAACTGAAAGTCACTTCTATTCTGCATGAGATAAAAGTAAAATTAAAAGAGAAAGGAGCATTTCTCAGGAAGGATCCAGAATTTCATAAATATAAAGAGAGGGGAGGGGGGGGGAGGGAAGCCTTGTAATCCAAGGTCAAGTCATGAAAATGTATGGCTTTAGTGTTAGCAATGTATTAATAAAATTCCTAAAGGACCCCCTTCCTCTGGATTCGCCCTTGTTTCTGATGTAGAATGAGAGTTTATTAAAAATCTGAGGTGCTTTGGAGTAGGTCACACTGTTCGAAGGACTTAATCTAGGCACAAAGTATTATTTCTTCCAACTTCCTAACCATAAGAAAAAAATTCAAAATCAATGTGTTACTACAAACTCAAATTTCCCCTTAAGTCAGTTCTATTCCAACAGGATACAAAACTACACCTGTTTACCTCATGCTCCAAGCTGCTGTATTCCCCCTCTGTGTTTTCTCTGATGGTGATGATGTCAATGTTATCATGTCTTGTCTTTACCCCTGGTATGCTTTTGCAGTGAAGAACATTTGCATATACGTCTAAATCTTTCCTGTAAAGTAGAAAACACAGGCATTTGTAAACATATTAGAGTGTTTCAGCTGACGTCATGTGACTTTGTTTACATCGCCATTTTGTCGGGCAAGAACATTAATCTACTGTGCACTTAATTAGAATAACAAATAGTTCTATGCTAAAGAAAACCTTGAAAAAAAATATAGGGGAGGGGGTAGGGGAAAAATGCTCTACTTTGAAGAAAACTCATTCCATAAATTTCTGGCCATAAAATTCAGAAAATCATAGATCATTATTTGCAAAACTTGGAAGACTGATCACGATCAGGCAAATGCAGGAAATTTTACACCAGGAATAGGAAAATTGAATATTTTTAGCTCTCCTGAAAAAGAAAAAAATGAGCAGGAAACTAAGAATAGGTGTCAGTTTCTTGTTGTTATCAATCCATGCTAATAATAAGTTCTAAAATACTTTTGTGCTTGACACTAAGTTTAACACTTCTCAAAATGATGGAATATTTTACTCAAAATTAGTATATGCACAAGTAGGCCTAAAGCTTGTATATTTTCAGAAAAAGAAATGTTGCATGTCAACAAATGTTACAACCTACAACATGTTTAATCTTTACTTTCTAAGAACATTTATTCATCTCCAATGTACAAAAAGGGTGATATTATACACAGATAGAACTAGAATTTTAGCACTCTGCAGAGTGCATATCTCTGCCCCCATTCATTCCCCACTAGAATACAATCTACCTCAGAAACCCCCGACCCACCAACTTATAACTCCCAACAATCTCTTTCTCACTGTTGATCTGTATTGCTATTTACATTCTATTTACACACATGAAGATCATCACTTGTGATCATTGACTTCAGTTTGATTCAGGCTAAGCGTTTATTGTTTGAGCTCTATTCAGGGTAGATTCACATTCCATCATAATCGTTCATGGCAGAGGCCAATTGTTTTATTTCTTTGATACCAGAGACCAGAGAAAATGGTACTTGGCCCCGCTGAACAAATTATGGGTATTTTCTACAAAGGAAATTGCACAAAAATTGTAGCGAATTTCCCCAAAAATGAAAGACAAGTTCTAGAAAATTAAGGAAGATAAAAGAAATAACATGAAAATTGAAGCAAATCTCACTTAAAGGAAGGATATTTGACAAAGATTGAAAGAAATTTTTTCAAAAATTAATAAAAACTTCTTAAAAAATAAAAACAAATTTCTACGTAAATTTCACAAAAATGAAGGAAATTTAACGAAAAATCAAGGAGATTTCACGAAAATTGAAGATTCCCGGAAGAAAAGAAACTATGGAACCTGATTCTTCAAAATCAAATCATTAGACCTTCTTTATTGGAGAGGGGGGAGGGGAGAAAAAAATGGTGTACTTGACCCTGCTGGAAAAATTTTGAGGGGCCATGCCCCCCCCCCCGACCCCGTGCTTCTTATGCCCCTGAGGTTTACTAAGGTTTATAACATCCCAACAGAACTTCATTGGAATATTTACATTAAGCATCCATGGCTGTCTTATTCACCAATTGTACATTTGGTGATACAGGGATGACATGGAAAATGACACATAAAAGCTCCCAAATATAAGCATATCTCGTGGGAAAAGAAGAAAATTTACTATCTTAGCACACCCTCACAACCAACCTTAAATGAACATTCTTCGTCTTCTCTGGGATGGACAATAAAACTGAGAGATCAGTATGTATGTTTCCCTTCAGAGCCACCCCATTCCTCCTAATAGCAATCAGAGCATCTGTTATCGTTTCCGAGTTGTTTTGTTTTTCTCCACTCAACCGAAGCTCCTCAAAGTCCACAGGAACTGTTGCATGCCTGTATCGATTAAAGCAAAAATTGAATTGAAAGTTTTTTTTCTAATTAGTGTTAAAAATTATACCATGGAGCTTTCGGTTAGTAGCTCCATGATTATACTCATTGCGAACCTTAACCTTATTAGAATGACAAAGGGCGGCTCAAAATGTAACATTGAATTATCACTTGTCCATCCAGTTTCTTTACCTTTCCTTTCATTAGCCCAACCAAACTTTTCACAGGCCCATACTTTTTACTTTACTTCTGACATATTCACACTGAATTAAATGTTAGTGTTGGACTAACCCAGCAACATAGCAAAATGTTTGACATGGGGGTGTGGGAGGGATAGATTTTATTACTATTTGTAAAGGAGGTGGCAGGAGGTGTAATTGAAAAATCATTGGAAATTTTGGCAACATTTCCAGAAAATAAATCAAACTTCCCGAAAATTAATACAATTTTCCCAATATGACACAATTTCCCCCGAAATTGAAGCAAATTTCCCAAAAATTGAAGGAAATTTCATGAAAATGAAAAATATTTCCCAGATATAAAAAAAAAAATTCAAAATAAAGAAAGTCTCCTGAATTTAAAGGAATTTACTGAAAATTAAATCAAATATCCCAAAAATGAAAGAAATTTTCAGAAAATGTAAGCAAATTTCACATAAAATTGAAGATTTGCAGAAGAAATGCCATGGACTCTGACTCTTGAAATCAATTCGCTAGACCTTCATTCTTGGAGGGAGGAATGGTACTTGCACTCCCCCTCCCCAAAGGAAAAAAAAAAAAAAACTACTACTAATAATAATAATAACAATAATAATAACAATAATAATAATAATGATACTACTACTACTACTACTACTACTACTACTACTACTACTTACTACTACTACTACTACTACTACTACTACTACTACTACTACTACTACTAGCTACTACTACTACTACTACTACTACTAATAATAATAATAATAATAATAATAATAATAATAATTAAAATTATAATAATGATAATAATGATAACAATAATAATAATAATAATGATAATACAAATAATAATAATAATAATAATAATAATAATAATAATAATAATAATAATAATAATAATAATAATAATAATAATAACAATAATAATAACAATAATAATAATAATAATAATAATAATAATAATAATAATAATAATAATAATAATAATAATAATAATAATAATAATAATAATAATAATAATAATAATAATAATAATAATAATAACAATAATAATAATAATAATAATAATAATAATAATAATAATAATAATAATAATAATAATAATAATAATAATAATAATAATAATAATAATAATAATAATAATAATAATAATAATAATAATAATAATAATAATAATAATAATAATAATAATAATAATAATAATAATAATAATAATAATAATAATAACAATTATAATAACAATGATAAATAAATGAATAAGTCAAATGGGCTTGAGTGGGAAATTTTTGTGCTAGCCTATCAATAAAATCAACATGCTCCTGGTTCGCCAGTAGTTGGAAACTGGATGTGCTGGATTAATCATTAATTTCAATTCTTTCTGAACCTCATATGAGCTTTTGGCTTAATGCTTTTTATATTTTCCATTTCTTTGGCACAAGTGAATGAAAGTACTTGACTCTCCCTGCATGCAGAGGTTAACAGCTCAGCAAGCTGGTACACATTTCACAGTCAAGTAGATTACAGAAATTCGAAATGAAGCATCTTACTCAAGAGCACAACATGACACTCAGTTCAGGGGTCAAATTTCCCACTGTTCCGCTGTTCTGAGAACAGTGCTTTTTAGGCAGGAACAGTGAATTTTCAAACACCACTGTTCCAGTGGAACAGTGTTCTTTTTACAAGCATGTGGCATCAATGATCAATAACCTGATTTCTGCTCAAAAAAAGGCAAGTTGTCAAACAAAATTATCTTTGAAATAATTGTTTCCAGTAAGAAAGTTTTTCCACCTTGTGTGCAATCATGGGCACAATTAATCATGAATACACATATGCAATGTTGTGTGCAAGTGTACAACTTTCCACAATGGGATGCTACATCATGTAAATACTAATAACAGACATACATATTTGCACATATTAACCAATATAGTTGTAAAATAAGCCAATCTTAAAAAGGAATTTGTCCTGTTATCCACAAAAAAGTTGGAACAGTGAAATCTGATCCTAAACAGAATTGTTTAAGAAAATAGTTTCCGTGGAACAGTGGTGAAAACTTTAAATTTGACCCTGCAGTTTGTTTGGCAAAATTTAATGGCACTAAGACAGCAAAGGTCAAATTGTGCCAGAGAGATTACATTATGTCACAGGTGAAAAAAGAGGATGCAGAAACATGACACCCAGAATGTGAATTAAACTGTACACCTTTGGGAGCATAAGTACCAGAGAAAGTAGGGGGGAGAGAGGGGGGGTAACACCCCCAATTTCGATAAAGCTGTCAGTAAACTTAAAGACCTGTCTGTAAATCAGGTCCGCGTCACTCAAACTTTCATCAAAGACGATGAAAACTTTACCAAACAGATTAAAAAATAAATATTATAGCACTCGTTCTGCGCTTTTAAATCAATGACCTTTTTTTTTAACTTTTCAAATTTTTTAAATGTTATGGGGGCCCGGAATGTGGAATACATTTTTGTTGGTACCGTCAAAATCTTTTGTCGGTAAATTAGTCAGTTTACACCTGTTCCTCCCCCCCTTTTTTCCCCACCTTCAATGCCACTGGCTAGCACTCAGCTTAAAATTATCATTACTACTTACCTGAAAACATCTCTGACATGCATCATAAGTTCTGGGCCTATTCCATCTCCTGGAATCAAGCTAACAGTATGACGGCCTCCATAGCAAGCTGGTGGCGGCTGGAATGCAAAAATGATTTCTTACATCAAATATATACAATATTCATAACAAAATTATTAAAACATATTTGTAAACATGTTAACTTTTGGAATTAGCTGATCTAAGCAGCTCACAAGCCTGGGAATAATGTTTTTGGCAGCAAGTAAGAACTGCTGATCTTAAAGGTGCAATATTGGCATAAGGACATTCAGTTCTAATTTTGTGATTGGTTGAAATTCCAACCAATTGCAAAACGTGCCTCTTTCCATCATATTTCACACTATATTAACACAGCAAAATTTTCTGGTACAGCGTTGGTGTGGCCAAATGGTTAAGGTGATGGGCATCGAGTGGTTAGTTTTTGTGCCAAATGTCATGGGTTGGATTTCGTCAAGGTCAAATCTTTTCTGTCTTTTTCCCTCATTTGACTGAAAACTTGGAGCTTATTGACCTAGTTACAGTAATTTCAGTTAATAGCTCCATTGTCTAGTAGTTCCTTGACTAACAACGAATTTGTACAGCTCTGTTCAACTCAGACATGTTACGACACATACATACTGTACATACAATGTGCATGTATATAATCTCAATACACACACTGTATAACATATGCTTCTCTTGTAAAACATTGATGACGTGTGTAAGTACATCGCATGTACTTACCGACGTCATTGTGATTTGTTTTGAGATGACACCGCCTCTTTAAATATCTGGACCTAAATTGACACCAGATTTTGTTCCTTCTCTTGTTTCATTTGTATGTTCAGATCAACACATGCAAAGGGAATTAATTCTGCTCTGGGCAGCCATTAAACACCAGGTTCACCAACAATGACAGTGAATGTTTTTCCACCCTTTAGTCAATTTCATATACCTGATGGTTGGGTACAAACTGCAGAGGCTAGCTATTTCTCAAGTTTCTATCAACAACCCCAAAGTCAAAATATCTTAAGTTGCTTTTCTTCCTATCTAAAGTGTGTGCATTTATGTGTTTAAGGATAGGGTGGGGGTTCTGTTTTCTTTCATAAGAACTTTTTAACATTAAAAGAAGTGTTTATCACAGTAACGTAAGGAATAGCTCATAGTCATTTTGTTAGCATGTTGATATGTTTTGTAAGTTTCAAAAGAAAATGGGTGCATTGTGAAAAGAAATTGTTTGTTTGAGCAATGAATGCTTACTATAAAATGTGCTAACAATATTTGCCTTCATAAACTTTAATTTTGGATATAAAAATGATATCCCAAATATGCCCTCAATGACACAATTAAGTTCATTTTCAAATATATCCAATATTTTTGTGAAGAAAAGATCAAATTTACTGTGTTAGTAATAAATGCTCAGGGTGCTCACAACAAGCCATATTAAGACAAGCACCTACACAAGTGATTAGTAATCAATATTAAGATTTCTGAACCTGCCAAAACGGAAGACACAGCAAAATAAAATCAGGTGCAGTAAAGCTTATTAATCAATCATAAAAACCCACCAGCAACATCACATTATTTTCAATTCTTGCAAATCTTGATTGTTATCTGCAATGTGATTGGAGGAAAGGGGACACACCAAGAGGAACACACCCCTAATTTGCATTGTATATTATCCTGTAACAACAGACATTATCAAATTGATGCATTATAGAGGGCTGCTATACATTTTTATAGGGAACTTACTTTTCTCACATAATTTCAGTGTTTAATTCTCTTCTATATTTTGAACAATGTTATGAACAGGGTTCATGGAATTAAGCTCTCCAAGTCTGGAAATAGGCCACACCCACCATAGTCATGCAGTATCTAGGTGGGGCAAACAAACCTCAAATGCGCAATCATGCATTGACATTTGATATTCATGTGGCCTGCCGCAAGCTTTGGTCCATTTATGGCACTTCTCTGGAACGGACGAACGGTAAAGATGCTATATCCTCTCTTCACCAACTTCGTCGGAGAGAGGATAACAAGCAAGAATAAATCAAGTAGATGGATAGGCTAAATATTCCCCTAGACATCCTGGATACTGTATATCATGATGCATTACTATGAGCTTCACTGAGAAAGTTACACTTCTTGCTTAATTGACCAATTAAATTAAAAGATGGCCTCCAGAAGTTACATGCTTGATTGATAAGTTTCCTTGAAATCTAATGAAGAATTTTATTTTACCCTACGATTCTGACAGAAGCATGAATGGCAGCGAGTGCATGGCATATGCTAAGATTTCCTATGGCAGAGATAGTACTTAAACGAGAGATAAACCATGAACATAAACAGTTAAAACCCTGCAACAGATATATGATAAAGTTCCAAAGAAATCATCCAGCAAAAAATGTATCTGAATAATCTTTCTAAAACCATTACAAAAAGATAAGATGATAAACCTGATTTTAAATTCAAGCAGTAACCACTGTAACAGACACTTGAAATATCAATGTAAGTTTGAAATAGCAATGGACATTTAAAACATTGATGGACATTTGAAATATCAATGGACATTTAAAGTATAAATGGACATTCAATATATCAATGGATATTTGAAAAATCAAGGAGTTTTAAAATATCAATGGACATTTGATATATCAATAAACATTTGAAATACCAATGGACATTTGAAATATCAATGGACATTTAAAATATTAATGAACATTTAAAATATCAATGGATATTTAGAATATCAATAAACATTTAAAATATCAATGAACCTTTAAAATATCAAAGGACTTGAAATATTAATGGACATTTGACATATCAATGGACATTTGAAATATCAATGGCCATTTGAAATATCAATAGACATTTGACATATCAATAGGCATTTGAAATATCAATGGACAATTGAAATATCATGGACATTTGAAATATCAAAGGAAATTTGAAATATCAAAGGGAATTTTAAATATCAATGTGCATTTGAAATCAATGGACACTTACATGAACAGTTTCATATTAATGGATATTTTAGATATAATATTGGAATATTAACCTTAAACAGACAAATTTTAAAGGAGAGTGGGTTCAATATGAATCTTAAATTTCTCTGAATGAGATGTATTTTATATTGCTATGAGACACTTAATACTTGTGTACCTCTACTTCTGTATACTTACTATATGTAGGTCATCTTTCTGCATGTTATGAAGCCAGCATGTAGCCCGAAATGGGGCAGAAGGAAGAAGCAATCAAACCAGAGGATGCAGCAAGGAATCAAACCAGAGGATGCAGTAAAAGCATGACACACGATACAATAAAAATAAAGAGAAATATCGCCATGTTCAATGATTAGTGCTGGATGACCATGCCATGAGAAGTATGTGTGCATAGTGAGTGTAATGAGTTTGACCCATAGACAATGAATGATTACTTTTGCTTGACTTGGGGAGCACAGAAGTGTTACTCTTTTTATATTTTTTTACATAAGCTCACAAAATGGATGGTTTTGATGGGAGCAACATACGCCTTCAAATAAAAGATATATACCCAAAATGTTGCAAGAGCATGACACAAGGTCAGAAAACCTTGCCAAATTCCCAAACCTGATTCGCAGGAAATTTATCATTTCAGAGGGGAACTGGTCACTTATGTCCCTTTCCAGCAAACCATACATTTTCAGGGCTCTTTCAACCCTCGATTAACCTCCCTCTCCCCCTTGTCATGTTTTTTTCCTAATAGCACATGGCTTAAAAACGTCACAAACACCACAGGGATGAGAACTACTCAATATTTTATGTTCATGGAAAGAACTTCAAGATTTTTCAATCATGGTATAACATCGACTGAAAATCTTCTAAAGATCTATGGACAAGTACAACAAATTATTGCTTTACTTCTTTCTAAAATAAAAGAATAAAAGAGAATAAAGGAACAGTCTACAAATTGTGAAAATAGCATCAGTTTCTGAAAAGTTATAGCTGATCAATCTTACCGAGGATTCTTTGATATGTGCAAAGTGTATGACAGGGCACAATGTTAATAATAATGATACAAATATGAGTATTAATGAATCAGGTCCTTCCAAGACACACTATATCAATCTGCAATCAAAATGCCATTCAACAACTAGTATTTTCAGAATCGTTTTGTGTTAGATAGTAACCAAATATATATTTTTAAACACAGTACTACTATATTTCAATTCAATTCACCATGGGAGGAAAACTTGTCTTACTCCAGTTTCAAATTTATTCCTACCTAGAACAAACTCTCTTCCATTTACTTCAAATGGCAAATGGAGAATCTAACAGTTAAAAGTTCCTTTTGAAATCAGAATTTAGTCTACCCTTAAACAAAAAAAAAAGATAAACTATTCATTACAAAGTCCTGTATGTTCTCTACTCAAATGCTGGCAAACTTCAGTAAGCTTTCTAAATTTTATCCATTTTCATACAATCAGAGTTCTGACAATATTATAAATTTACCAAGGATGCAATACAATATTTAAATTTGTGAAGTTTATAGGTATTATCTTTTATTTTGTTTACATTTCTTGCAATCTGAAAGCAATTTCTGCCATCAGAATTTGCATATTCCCCACTTATAACTGCAAGAACTGACCCCTAGCTTTGCTGTTTTACAGGGGCTGCCTACTGCACTCCTCTGTGGGCCTGCCCTGCCATTGGGGATCGCCCTGCCCCTCATGAGAAAAAAATGTTATTTTATATTTGTTTTAGATTGAATTTTTTTTTTTACTTAATAAACTTAATAAACCTCATAAATGAAATACCTTACATGAATACAGAAAACAGAATGATAGCATAGTAAGCAATTGTCCTATTTGGCTCATGAATGGTCCTTATCAATATCAGTCAGAATAGTTTCATTCTGAGGTATGATTATAGCTCAAATCCCAGAGCTTCATCACCATGGAAATGAGCCTTAAAGCCCCTGGACTCCACGCCGAAAAGACGCAGCGCTTCGCTGGCGTATAATGTGCCCCTCAACAAGTCTAGCACCCTGCCCCTTTTTAAATCAAGCTAGGGTCTGGGACCCAAACAGTGGTTGTTTTCATGTCTGCACACAATTACAAGCTCTTCAAAGCTTCGACCCAGCAACAAATTGTTCCATTTGTTAAACGCAAAGTAAAATTTTACTCTCTGATTAAACATGTAAGAACAACAGTTCCTAAAATCTTAGATGATACCAGAACATTTTATTTCCTGATATAGCACCAGCAAAGACGTATCTAGTTGTCACTACAACTTTAAAAGCCTACAATTTTGTCTTGGTTATCCAGAAACTCAATATTCAAGAAAATGTTGACTCTCCCAACTCCAACTCAACTTTACACTGTGGTTGCTACATACCGATGAATACTCCCTGCTTGCAAGAGCTGAACTGAATGGAACAAGCTGTTAAGAAAAAAAAAGACATTATAAGAATTATCATTAATTCCATTTTTTTTTCTCAAAGAACAGCAATATGAATAACAAATAAATAATGGTAAAGTGTTTCACAATTGTTTTGTACAGTAAGTGGTAACATCACTAACATTCAATTTAAAGTGAACTACTGTCATTCAGAATTAGGCATTCACTTCAGTGATTAAGTTTAAGCAGTTGGCATTTTACAGTATGGTGATGCATAGAGAACTCATTGGTCTTCTACCTTTATTTCATGATTCATGAATAGGCCAAATTGATGTAGCCATGAATTATCAATGTCAACTCGATTTGGTGCTTGTTACTGTCTTTCATAGATTTCAATAATTCTAACCACACTTACTTGTGTTCTACCTGGATAGAAA
>JAIGNY010001918.1:112500-172500 GCA_020152595.1 Chiridota heheva | reverse complement strand
CTGCCCTGCTTCATACGCCTCTGTCTATCCTCTCAACCAACCTATCAAATGGCCCACAAGTACAGAAGACAATGGAATATGCAAAAAGGGGGTGGGGAGGGAGAGGGGACATTTGATATTGTTCCCTATCCCAAAAAGTGAAGGAGACATGTTCCCTGTGTTTCGGGATTGACGCCCATGAGGAAGAAGCAAGAGAAATAGTTCCCAGAGAGAAAAGTAACGATTTATCCATTTTCAGGCTTTTAGACCAGATAAAATTTCAAAAATATAAAGAGAGAGAATAATGTTTTTAAGGGAATATATTCTGAATTATTAACACAGAACTTGAAGGATATCATCTGTATTTTGAGAAATTCTAAATTACCATTCATTATTCTGAATCGAAATACCACGTATAGCACAATTTTCACCTATATACTTCTGGCAAGAATCTCTACACTGACCTGCTGACCACAAATGTAAAATTTATGGGGATTAATCCTGCTTGCACCCTTTTGCAAATATGAAAGAAGCCTGCATAATTACCATTATTTATCACGCAAGCAGTATAAGTGTGAGCAAAAGGTCGTACGAGTAAACTTAAGGCCAAAATTAAAAAAAGTCTTTGTCTGTAGTTTAAAAGACGACTCAAAGCAATCAAGATTTTTTTATTAATAACCAAAAAACAGAAAAATAATGAATGATAAGTTTTAAAATTGAATTTTTGTTGTTGCTATTTTCATAATCTCAGTTTAGTTCTAGTTGCATATACCTGTTTGTATTCCTTGAAGGTTTTGTTTTCCATCTGCAGTTCCCATTTGTAACTTTCTCCAGGTGTTTTTTAGTACTGTTTAATACTCGAAAGCTATAAAAAGGTCTATTAAGTGGCAAACATTTATAATAAACGGAAAGAGAAACAAGCCACTATCAGACTATCAACGAAGTTAATCGATCTTAAATTGCACGAAATAGAAACTGTATTGTTGATATAAAAACAAAGCAATGTTTTATTTTAAAGAGCGAAAAGTGTAAAAAAAAAGATAAAAAGAAAAATGCTTATCTAGCACGCAACGGTGTAGCAATGTTCTGAGTATTATGAATATTTACGTGACCTTTGTCCTCCTGGTGTCTGTCACGTGGACCGCGGAGGCATGAAGTTTGTCAATCAATTGAGGATAATATATCTGTGAAATTCGCAAAAACGAGCGCCTTCACTTTTTAGTCTAGTGCTCCTTTAACAGTCGAAAATCTCCATAGTTTCTTGACCATACTGTAAATTGTCGTACTTTTCTTATCTTCAACTTTCAAAATCAACTATTTGATTTGTTTTTCTTCTTCAGCCGGCACTTCACAATTTAAAGATATGACATCTTTGGTTCAACTATAGGGGAAGGTGGGTTTATGAAGATTTTAGCCTGTTCATATATCTTTCGCATGTGGTTAAACAACCAGATAGAAAAGGACGGTAAAAGTTACATCTATCGCCTCCCTGGCTTAATCCAACGTTCAGGGGCGTAGCTGAGAAATTTTACTGGGGGAGGGGGGGGGGGGGTGAAGGGATATATCCCGACAAAATGTTTGACACCGTATAGGCGTCAATGCTAGCGCGCAGCGATAGCTCAAACGGCGTGGGGTCTAGTGGCTCGCCTTAGGGCCCCTAGTGGGGTGCAGAGGCAAAGCCCCGGTAGGGGTCCAGGTGGCGAAGCCCCGGAAGCTCTGCGATTTTAGGCATTTTATGGCTGACATTTTATCTAAATTCAACACAGATTTACACGGCAATATCACCCTAAAACAGCATGGAACTATTTAGGCCCCTATTGACATGCCTATACGTTTCCATTTTCATGGGGAACTTTTTGTTTTAAAATTGAAACGCCAGCGTTTATTTAGGTACCATATGTTATGAACTACAGAAGAAGCAAAAACGCAATATATATATTTTTTCATATTATGTTTCTCATCACAATTGCCCCACAAATATTTTGCTTCGTATTGCCATAGGTTATCTCTACAAACACTCTTGTTAACTTTATCTTGTACCAGTCAATTCACAATTGATGATGGAAGCTATTGGTTTATGATAATCTTAATTAAATAATAGCAATACTTCATTTCCAACATCAGTTTCAGACTGAGAATCCTCGTTTGCTTCAGTATGGATTTCTGCCTCAGCATCCCCAGTCCGGTTCCCGCTGGTACTTGGTAGGCCTACAGGTAAATGATGAGCCTCAATGTTTTATTCTGTCGGTTCAGATTTTAATCCGTCGGTTCAGATTGGTGCTGTCGGTTCAACAAGCTTTGACATTCCAGTTGCTTATTATGTTTTAGATTTCAAAAAGACACTTTCTCAGGAAAAGGTTCTTCGGTAACAATATTTTAAACATTTGTGCAATTTTGTATTTACACACATGAACTAAGACACAGAGAATGAGAGAGAGGGGAGAGAGAGAGGGAGAGAGAGAGGAGAGGAGAGGGAGAGAGAGAGGAGAGAGAGGGGGAGGTGTGTGTCGGAGGGCACGTTAAACAGAACAGGTTTATTTTAAAAGTTTGACAACATTTACACAAGTTTGTAGTAAATTATTGAAAACCTTTCTTTTCACAACCCATATTTTTCAAAAAGTGACGTTAAACCTAACCATGTACAAACGTAAACAATAAAACATTATATTTCTGCGTTTTCATGATTTTGTGTTTTGCATATGGTGTATTGTAGCTCTCTTTGACATGAATTTTGACTTTATAATACACCTTCTTACTATGCGTTGTGACATACTTTTTTGTCCTTGAAATGTCAATTTTGCGAAAGCTTCCAGGGACTTTGCCCCCTAGACCCCACCAGGGGCCCTTGAGCGGGCCCTTGGACTCCACGCCCACAAGTCGTGCGCTTTGCGTGTCACCTAAACTATCTTGTCTGTTTAATTCAATTTTCGCCCCACCACCCCCCCTTCCCCTCTTCCCCACCTTTGCAATATGAAACTGCTGGCTACGCCTCTGGTAATAAGGAACGAGGGCGTTATCTGATCTCTTATATTATAAAACTGGTTAAAACAACTTGTGATACAATTCAACAAGTTGAAAACAAGATCTGCAGTCTTGTACAGACAAGGAGTTAGTTGATGTTTAATCATGTGAGTATTATTTTTTCTCTGTAAACTGAGAACAAAGAATTAGCGATGAACATGAAATGACCAAGTTTTGTTTTTTAAGGTTATAATAATTAAGTTTCCCGACAAAGTTAAAATTTCCCCGACAAAACTATTTTTATATATTTTTTTGGCAATGCTTTCATATCCGATTGTTCATCTCATTAGGGAAGATTAGTGAAAATTTCCCGACAAAGTCACCATTTTCCCGACAAAAATCGCAACCGGGGTGTGTACCCCCCCCCCCCCTTCCTTTCTTCTACACCTCCCGGTCGCTACGCCCCTGATAACGTTCAGTAGCTGTTAACTTGACGTGCAATCACTGGTGGCGATTTCTTTTCAACATAAGCTGATAAAGGGACAAACCCAGACAGTGGTGTAGCAGTCATATAGGCTTTATAAAAGGCTTCATTCTTTTTGCACAATTTTTTTTATTTGACCTTTGACCCATGATCTTTGACCCTCTCTCTCTCTCTCTCTAACGTTACGTCAAAGAGCGTGAGGTCATTAGTCCTATATTTTATAGTGACATCACGCTCTCTGATTACGTTTCATAAACAGCGCGTGCTGTAGAACACACCAAAGTGACGTATCGTGAAGACGTCATAATTCTTTAACAGATATAATCAAATTGTGGGTCTCTGTATTGCCTCGTTGACTGGACCCCGATTTTATCACATACGACATGATATATTTGCATCAAATTATAAAGTACAGAAGACATTGGAAAATTCAAAAAAGAGTGAGGAGACATTTTATATTGTGAACCCCATCTCAAAAGTGTGTGTGTGTGTCCCTGTCCCCCGGAATTGACGCCACTGGGTGAGAGGGTATGGTATAAGTAAGATCCACAACGATGTGCCAAAATCAAATACTCTCCTTCAAAAACGTATTGTAGATAATACAATTAATAGACTAACATAAGGTCTGCCCACTCAGAAATTTGCATATTAACACCTGACAGTTACTAATTCCAATATCAATTTTTGCTAAATAGTGGCGCTCAATGGAATTCATTTTCAGTATATCTTTTATCTTATAAAATCTTATCTTATAAAATCCTCAAGACTTTGTAGTGTTCATTGTATATTTCAAAACGAAAGATGACTGCTAACCACTGTTTGGTTTTTGATACGATACATTTTTGATCAAACAGTGTCTTATGTTGAAATACACCACACTGGAGCGCCATTACCGTTACAATGATAACAAATATGGTTTGAACCTTTTTATTTATAACAGGATGAAGCAAAATGGCCTACAAAAATTGATGCACTTTTTTTTTTTCTCTACGGTCTTTAGAAGTCATTGCTTGACAGCAGGGCTTGTGGAGGACCTGAACAGCCTTTTAACTTGAGTGGGGAACTTTTATCAGGCTTCCTTTCATGTTGCAGTTTTGCATTCTATATATCATATTTATAATCTGAACAACAACTTATAATAAATTGTGAGGACCCCTTGTATGGGGGCTCATGGACGAGTACCCCAGTTGCCCATTTAAATCCAGCCCTGTTTCCCAGCATCTTTTAATTCTTGTTTCTCAAGATATCAATTGCATTATTCTTCTTGTAGGGAGTAGGCCGAATGCTGGAGGTAGCACAAGACCAGGTAAACCTATTTTATGACCCAAGTTCACAAATATATTAGAAACATTTGTCAGCAAGCAAAATCATCAGAGAAATATTCACAGAGTGGGGAAAACAAAACTTGCTTATTCCGGTGTGATGAAAAGCCTGAAGTTTTAGGTTCATGTTATGAAATGACACACCAATAGACAGAGAGGGTTTTCATCACGTGACTCGAATTCAGCTGGAAGCCATCTTGTAGAACAAAGCATTTGCTTGTTGCGCGTATCATCTTCACACAGCTCGATCACATCACACGTAAAACAAACATACTCGTCCTACTAGAAACGCGCTGGTGATAAAAACATGCGCTGGGCATGTAAAACATGTGCTGGGCATATAAAACACAAACTGGTTAAAATAAACTGGCAAAATATAATTTTTAATATGAAATGTTATTTTAGAGACATAATTACCCTTCAAGCCTTACTTCAAGTAATCTTATTCAGTAAATTTAAACACATCTTTTAGTGGAAACAATGACGCAGCAAGATTCCGGCGTAATTATCTGAATCTGAGTCTGAATAGATTAAGTCGGCAAAAATCCTTCTAGAGGACATGAACGCCAACCGAGGAAGCGTAGCAAAAGTATGAAGAAAAAAAAATCAATTAAAAAAAAAGCTTAGCAAGTTTAGCTTTGAAACAGTTAAGCCTTGGTGCAATGTACAATGTCCGTTGAAAGCATTCCAATCTTTTAGTGTTTGAGGAAAGAAGGAGTATTTATAAATATTCTTTTTAGCATAAAAAACGTAGAAATTCAGATCATGGTTATTTCTTGTATTAATTCTTGCCTTTGGGATCAGGTTATCATTTTTAATGGCGACAAGACTGTTATTGATTTTATATAGCATTTTTAGACGGATGTTTCTTCTTGTTATCAGCAGGGGCCAATATAATTTATGAAGCATGCTAGTGACACTGGCTTTATAAGAGTCTGCCATACAGAACCTGGCTGCTCTCCGTTGAATTGATTTAAGCTTATCTACATCGCACTGGTGATGGGGTCCCAAACTGCTGATGCATACTCATGTACTGGCCTAACTAGAGCTTTATATGCAGTGGTTTTAACGTCAGTGGGACAGTTTGAGAGATTACGTTTTAATAGGCCAAGTACAGAGTTTGCTTTGTTGGTGATGTTGTGGATATGTTTATCCCATCTGAGTTTATTATCAATTTCAACACCTAGCTAGGTACGGGTGGGAGTTGACATGTTTTAGCGGCTGGTTGCACAAGGTATAAACTGGTGATTAATAGCATTTTTTGGAGATATTGAGAGGATGTAACATTTAAAGGGGTTGAAATTTATTTGCCATTTATTTTGCCATTGTTTAAGTTTATTTAGATCTTGGAGGATTTGTTGGCCATAGTGTTTATCACTTGTTATATACACAAGACAATCATCAGCAAACAGAGAGAGAGAGAGAGAGAGAGAGTTGAACACACAATTACAATGACGGGGTCGTCGCCTGCGTATTCGGTTATGATAGTACAAATGCTATCACGAAACGCTTAATACGACCCAGACGAGAACACAGGTACGACGTACGGACAGACATAACATCGACAACCAAGTCAATGTCCACGGCCTTTGATAACCAGTTGTGGTGACTGGCGGCAGCAAACAGTCTAACTGTGCTGTTTATATTACCAGGGATGTCATTGACCTACAAAAATAATCTTACAAAATGCAAACATATGTAAGTTTAATTAAGTGTTCAGCAGACGACAAGTGCACTTTTCCCCCTAAAATGGTGATGTAAATAAGTCATGTGACCTCATGACGTCACCTGTAAAATCCTTATAGTGCCAGGGTTTCATTTGCTTGTGCTTAACAGCACTTTAAATGGCAAAAGAGGTTAATTATCATTGATTAGTTGTTTGCGCTTGGACTGAGTGCAAGGAGATGTATTATGTCTTGGGGCGGTGCTGTGAGGTTATATATAGTACATAATGGTTTCAAGGGTGTAGAGAGAAGAGGAACAGGAGAAGAGTGTAGAGGAGGGTAAAGTAGTGGAGTCCCGTAGCTCCGTTGGTAGATTGCACGATTGAGATGCTGGAGGTTCCAGGTTCACACAAGCCTAACGCAATTCTCCACAGCTATGCAGACATATACACTGAACATCAAAACAGAAGTACGTCGTCTGCAGTTCCTAATCCAGCCTTTGGGGTAGTGAACAATGGTTAGGTGGTGCTCACCGTCCCTCAGATGAGGATGTTAAATGGTGGTCCTGCTTGCAGGAAAGTTTCCCCCTGCCTGATTCCTGAACACTTTTTGAGAAGAGAAGTATGCAAATGTGGTGTTCATTCATTTCCTGTCCCAGTTTTAACAGGTAAATTCCATTTCTAGAGTTTTCAGCTTGCTGATGTTTAAATGTATATTGAAAGGAGTAATATATGGTTAAGCTAGTGGCCCCATTAACAACAATCTTGGAATACATAGATCAATGAGAGAGAAATGTTAATAGGCTGATTAGAACACAAGTATGCAGTAGAAACCTAGAAGATGATTGTAGCACAGTTAGACAACAGGTTTACAGAAAGCATAGAGGGTATCATGTTTGGTGTTTCAAGCTATGTGGACAGTGTGGTCAATAGAGCCAAACAGGGGCAGACTGGCCCATCGATCGACCACTGGCCCCCGAAGTGGGCAGAGGCCGGCCATATAAGCCGCTAAAACAGGCGGTCCTGCACCTGAATCAGTGGAATGATCCAAAGCGACAACCTTTAAAAAGTTAAAAGAAAAAGTTTTATGCCAAAAAAGAAGCCATTTCAAAATTTGCCCTTTAGTCAAAAATCCATTCCTGTCAGTGGCATACAGATCATGTCCCATGGACGATCTAAAATGTATACTATTTGGGTGTCAAAGAGTTTGTAATGGTAAACAAGGGAGCCTTTATTCCTTGAAGATAATGCTATGTAAGAGAATATGCATGCCAATAACATGAATAAAATAAAAAGAGATATTTTTATTCTAATAATGAATTAAAACTCGGACTAACAAGAAAAGTTTCTCAGTATTGCTTTATTATTTGATCAATCATACTTTTAAACATTCTCTTAATTTTCTAGGTATATCTCACTACTTATGCAAAATTAATCAATAAACCTCTGAAATATATAACATAAAACATGATATAATTGTTTGCATACAAAATACACATTAATCTTGCCAAAACATAAAATACTAATAATGATATATTTGTCAGAATGTAACGAACTAATGAAAATATAGCACATGTATTTCAATCAATTTACATGCCAAAATTCAAACAACAAAAATGAAAGGCTATATATAAATAGAAATAGGTGGATCCATATCAGCTTTGTAATATAAAATTAAAAGAAAAAAAAATTCCAAGGTCATTCTCAATACTCCATTCTCAAATATATTTGTTGGAATCAGAAATTAAAACAAAGAAATTATCAATCAAACCAGATGCTCAGTTTTTCACAATTGTTTTCCTACTACAAAAACAAACAAAAAATATAACACATAATCAGGCCATAATTCTTGGGGATCATTTCTGCCTCTTATCAGTCAAATTAAACAAATTCAGTGCATTTTGGAGAACATTGGCCTCATGTATCCCCCCTCCCCACCCCATCTCCCCTCCCCACACACTTTTTGGATAAGAAGCTAGGTTCCCTCCTCTTTCTGGATGGGAATTATGGCCCTGCACGTGATCATACTCATGGAGTCAACGAGAATCACCTAGCCCCCTACCCCCCTCCCCCCAAACAGCTGACATCTCATACTTTTATGAAATACACACTTGTACTTCATGCTACCCTTCAATTGACTCTTTCCCCAAAAGTAATCAAAAATCTTAATCAAATTTGTTGAAATTCATAAAAATAAAAAAATAGTGAAAAAATGATTTTGTGCTTGTAATGCTGCTATCGCTATTTTTGGTTGCATTTATAAATGAAATCACAAGATCAATACTATTATTTCTGAAAGAAAATTTACAACCAAATTATAGTTAAAACCCATTCATATATCTAACACCACAGAGGAGTGCTACTATATTCATAATACAAGCATATGAATTATGCTACAAAGCAACAACTAAAAAGATTTATTATCACTCATCTCATTCATATATCAAAATCAACGAATTAAGTTCCCAATTGCATAGGCGTAGGAACAGGGGAGGGGTGGGGGCACAGAGTGTACGTGCCCCTCTAATGTTGCAGTGACCTACATGGTTCCCCCCAACTAAGACATTTTTCACCATTGAACTAGTGTTGTGGCATATCTTTAAGCCCCCTCCCCCTTCTCAATGAAGAACATGTTCCTATGCATATGTCCAATTGCATTCACCTCACCTTGGTCCAAAAGGTGTTTTGTCTCAACTTGTTGATTTTGGTCCAAACTTGGAAGATTTTGGGCCCTAAATTGTAAAATTCTATTTAGGAATTGATGATTTTTGGAACAAACTGGAAGAGTTTGTCCCAAATTATTGATAGCTCAGTCAATATAAATAAAAAAATTGCCATAAGATTGTGAAGCTGGATACCTAAATGCTCTCTGACCGTGGGAAGCACATGTTATTTTCACAACTAAATACAAGTTTTATGCCACATCGGAAGCTATCCCAAAGAATATGTTTATCGAGTGCCGAAAGAATAAATAAATTAGTAATTCATGGACATGACAATACAAAGATCAATTCCAAAAGTAGTCTGACATACCCAATCATCTTATTTCGTTTCAGAGATTATGAAGTTTCATTAATTCTTTAAAAATAACCAGTGTTACAGATCTCATTAGGTTCCACTAACTGTGGTGTAGTGGTTATCATACATGTCTACAGACCAAGAGGCCCTGGTTTCAAGCCTGGGTTGGATAGACACGTCCGTGAACTACAACTGGTTATCAGAGGCTGTGGACATTGACTTGGTTGTCGATGTTATGTCTGTCCGTACGTCGTACCTGTGTTCTCGTCCGGGTCGTATTAAGCGTTTTGTGATAGCATTGTTACTATCATAACCAAATACGCAGGCGACAACCCCGTCATTGTAATTGTGTGTTCACTCGTCCTCATCGAGATCTCATTAGGGATTTAGAGACGTGGACACACACTGCCCAACACAAGTGTGTACTTAAATTATTTTTGTCCAAGATCAAAGCTGACCCTCCAAAAATGCATTTTCATCTAACATTGAAAAAAAAAGCCTCAAGTTAGATATAACGGTTATATGACCCTGTCCACTGAAAATTGAAACTAGCATTAACTAGTAATACCCTCAAAAGACACAGAAATTCCAGAGAATGGAGTGATGATTGATGGCTTGTCACGTCACAAATTTTAAATTTGTCACATGTCTCAAATATCACATATTTTTGGCACCTTTTGCACAGAATGTCAAATCAGTTTTGCCTTTGTCACATTTGATTGGTATAGATTCACACATCATGACCAGTTGACCGGTGATACTCATACAAAGGATCATTTGGTTGTCTGTTTCATGAAAAATGGAATCCACTACTAAAATGCAACATCAAATAATTACCAATGAGTGTGAGTCAATGGGTAAAAAATGTCACAAAATGTCAATTTAAAACATCTGTTTATGTTCATTTTGTCACAAAATTTTCAAAATGTCACAGATTTTTGGACAATAAAACTTTTGTAACAAAATATCACCATGTCACAGACTCTTCATTCTAAGAAAAAAACGTGTTTAGGGGAAAAATAAGATAATTCTTTTTCCTTAAAGATGAAGAAAATGCCATGAAAAAGAAAACAAATATCATCAAAACAAGTTTAGCATCAAAGCTTAAACTACTTGATTGTAATAAAAAAGCTGTATCCATATATAGCTATTGGTAAAATGAATTTGAGTTATGTATCACCCATTCTTTTGCCCATTCAATTTTTTTACAACCAAACTTTAGCAGGAAAAAACAAAACAAAAAAACAAACAAAAACCTTTTACATGTATTTACAAGGCCTATGTTTGAATCTTCATCCTAGAATGACCTGGAGAAGGACAGTCAAGAAGAAGAGTAAAGTGATGGAATGGAGCTCGTGGACAGAAACCAGACAAGTCGCAAATAACAGTCCAGTGAAGAGAGTGCACTGCAGCCTTATGGCCCAGGAGACCTGAAGAGACTAGATGAGGTTAGGTGAGGTGAGATGTTTAAATCTCAATTTTTCAACAAATTAAATCGGATAGTGTTGTTTACATGGATCTTTTTTCTTTTGTCCACTTTAAGGAAACTTATCATCCCATAAATATATTCAGAAGTGAACTCCGCCGTGCTGGCAATGTCACTTCCAGTTTGCAATTTTCCTTGTTGATTGTGAGAAATCCTTGATGTTATCGATCACACATCCACCTGACCGAACATATGGGTCTACATGCGTTTTTGATAACATCACGGATTTCTCGCAATCCATAAGGGAAATTGAAAACCGGAAGTGGTGTTACCAGCAGGGCTGCGTTCACTTCTAAATGTATTTATGGGATGATACCTTTCCTTAAACTGTTCTCTTTATAATTGTCCAGGCACTTTAACATATGCTTAATATCTTAAAAGTTGAGAATTATGAAATTAAGTGATTCTTTTGATCTATATCTATATTTTGTAAATGAGATTAATTTCTAATTTTGAATCACACAAGCAAGATGTCTCCAATATCAAGTACTTTGGAAGCTAAGGAAGTGCTAAAACAATGCAGAAGACACACAGTGACAAGACACTATTAAGGAAGAAGCCACAGGAAACTGGAAGGAATGAACATACAAAATATCTACAGTAAGGAAGGCAGAGATTATATGGAAATCACAACTACAAATCAACATTAGCATATTAGTATTAGTTCAGTTTTCAAGTAAGTTTATCATATTTAAAAGAGGACTTTAATATAAACAAAATAGTAAAGAAACTACTTCAATATTTTATTCTACTAAGGAAATATTTAAGTTTATAGTTATGTCTTATATATGTAGAAATGACTGTTCTTGATAGCCTACTATGGAAGGTAGGTGCCCTCATCCTCACATTCTTAACAATTGTTAATGCATTTTGAAGGAAATTGATCTACCTCTTTTACTACTTGAATTATTTTCCCTCAAACTTCCTTCAGGTGAAAAATTATAACTACCCTTACAAGATACTCTTTTACTGACATACAATGGTTTTGAAGCCACAAATTCACGGAAAAAATATAAAGAATACAAAGTTTGAGCAATCTGAGGACGTGACATCACAACTCATCTTATTTCAGTCATTTCCACACAAATGATACAGAACTTTAATGTTTGATATTTCCATAACGGAATAAGATATTTGAATTCTCTTTCTGTTTGAAGTCCTCTGTCATATAAGATGGGCCTGCTTAACCAATGAACAAATCTTTTCATAACTTTATAGTCACACTAGATACAAATTATTGTTTTGAGGTATACTTAATGTAGAACTCCACTTCAAAATGCTGTAGATATTTCATTATAGATATATATGAATAAATCTTCTTTTGTGCAGAATATTGCATTGACTGCATGAGTGCGCCACTAGCTAGCTGTACTGTACCAGTAACGTGTAGGATTTTTGCCCCACTTAGTTATGCAGATTTTGTTGCTAGGCAAATTCTTGTGGTAATTGGTTGAAAAGGCTGTCAATCAACTAACTTAGAGGTCAATTACATATCATATATGAAATAAAGTTATAGCTATGAAATAAGTACAGGTTGGTTTGTTTGTACGAAATATGTACAGATGGATGGAAATTCAATCATTAAGGCTCTTACATCCAACAATAGGTGGTATAAAGTTCAACTGTCAACATGGAAAACGCATTCTTGTATTAAAACTTATGTACAATTTTTAGAATATGCATAAAATCTGAAAAAAGAAGGGATTGTTTGCATTGGGGAAGGCCTGTAATGCTAGGAGGAAATATGCACACACGTCTATGAAGAGTAAGGTGACTATGACAAAACTGACGATTCAAGTGAGCATACTGGTAAAAGATATTTTGCACCAATCACAAATGAGATTACTTTACAAAATGCCACACTATATAAACTTCTGTGTGGTTAAATACTAAAAAATACACAGATTTTGATAAGAACTTGAAAAGTCAAAATCATAAAAACTAACTCGTGTTATTAGGAATCATTGATTGAAATAATTATTTGTAAGATTACTTTTGTTTCTCTCTTATTGTTACCTAAATTGATTGTTTTTGGACTTTCGTTCTTAGCTTTTTGAAATAAGCAATATCATACATATGACAGGTTGCTTGTTGTCGCACAAAATCAGTTTTGTATATGTATATATGTTGTTTAAAAGCAAGCAATACAAATAAAATATGAACCATTTTTTAATATCTGAATTAAAGAGTTTTCTTTTGTAATTTGATCCTCCTATCCCACCTCATATGTCATGGCATAAAAAGTATTTGTGAAATTGTATATTTCATCACCATAACATTGCTTAGAAGGAAACAATCACTGATGAAAAGACACACCCCTGCTTTAATTACCAAGACTGAGGCATGATGCCAATTTCCTCAAATGATTTGAAAATAAAACTCCCAACTATTTCCTTATGCATGATATCAATCTTTTACATTTGATACCAAGTCCTTACACATGATACTGAGTCATTACACAGGATACCAAGTCCTTACACATGATACTGAGTCATTACACAGGATACCAAGTCCTTACTTTACACTGATATACATTGAAGTTCTTATGCATATGATACCAAGTCCTTACATATACCAAGTCCTTCCACATGATACCAAGTCCTTACATATACCAAGTCCTTCCACATGATACCAAGTCCTTACATATACCAGGTCTTTTCACATGATACAAAGTCCTTACACATGATATACAAGTTTATGCATGATACCTAAGTTCTTTAATACACATCATATCCAAATCCTTATAAACAAGTCCTAACACATGATATCTAAGTTTATGCATGTTCTTTAATACACATCATATTGTTATAAACATTTAACACATTTTGTTGCCATTTAGATTTTCAAATTGTCACTGATTGGTCAAAATGTATTGCTCTTTACTTTCATGGTGAAATAATGCTGTTGTTACATTTAAAACTATTTTAGTGGCTCAATGGTGGAACAATTTTAAGTCTTCCAAATAATTCCTAAAAATATATTTAATATTTCTGAAAGGGTTATTAACAATGACTCTGTAATAAGGTAGGTTATATTATTAAAAACCCAAAAAAACTTTTAAGCAGATGAAATTCCTGATAATGTCCTCTCAGATTGTAAGGTGCCAGAAATGGGACCCATACATCAGAATTTCCACCATATTCCTAACAATGAAATAAACCAAAGGAATATATCAAGGTTATTGCTTGCTATACTTAGGAGGTATGATTCCAGTGTCTGCCTATAGCATAAGACAACTACGGAAAAGCTGTTTCTTGATTGGTTAAATAAAATACATCTTTTCCAATATTATTTCAAATAATTTTATGTTGATATTTCAACTCATTAATACTAGAATGAAAAATAAACACCTACAATAACTATCTCTAAATATATCAAGATATACTACAGCTACAATACTATCTCTAAATATATCAAGATATACCACACTTACTAGCTAAGGTTAGTTACATATACATTGTTTATGTAATACTATCATTTGTTATTTACATAGACACCATTTTTGAAAAAATGATGTGGATAGTCAAATGCTTTGTAAAGATAATTCTAAAATAATGTTACCTAATGGAAAATAAATTTGACCTATTATATATATATATATATAGATCACTGTCATTTGCAATTTTGATCCTGATGCTATAGCTGCAAGAACATGAATTTGTTTTACAAACTAAGATTTGTTATACGACTCCAGAAAAGATTTTCATTCAGATACAGAATAATTTTTTAAACGAGGTATCACAAATAAGAAGTGCACATTCATTATTATTTGTTAATCTTTCGACTCACTTGCATTCCTTTTCACCAGGAATGCAAACTTGAATGATTCTCATATTTTTCTTATATTAAAATTCAACTAATGGTGTTAACCTCGTTGATGTACGTTATAGTTTTTTGGGCTTTACAGAACTGGAAATGAATCCTTTTGGGAATATAAAGAATGCAAAGCAAACATCAATTATTGTTATCATCACTGATGTACAATTCGTTTTCACTGGTAATGCAACATCGATTATGTAGTAAATATATGAATTAACAGGCGAACATCAATTATTGGTTGTTCTATTCTCATTTCCATTGAATATGCAAGATCATGAATGCAGTCTATACGATGAGCAAGAAGGAATATCTTGACTAATGTTAAGCCTACACCCTTTATTAGAAGGGAACATTGACGGTGGGCTGATATCTTCACTGACATACATCGCTTTTCACTGGATATGCAAGATCGGGAATGCAGAAAATATGATGAATAACAAGCGAACATCAATTACTGGCTGCCTTCTTCTCCAAGGGATATGCAAGACTAGGCTAGGAATGCAGCCTATATAATGAGCAAGAAGGGATATCATGACTGATGTGAAGCCTACACCCCTTTATTACTGGATATGCAGCCTATAAAATGATGGTCAAGGATTAGTGTGGCACCATCATTAGCTTTGAGACACTTGTCTATCCACGACATATGAAAGTGCTGTAGAAAGATAGAATCAAGTACACTTTTAAAACACATCTATTCAAATTTTTTTACAAAATAACGGAAAACATTTTACCAAAGCACATTTTAAAGGTATATGGATAATGTAGGTAGAGATTTTGAAAAAGCATTAAATAGATCTATCTTTACATGGTCACAATAACACAAGTTATGACCAATCAAAGTTTGTACAAATTCATCATGTGCAAAATGGATGATGTATGAACAGCAATACAGCTAATATTCCTTCATGTAATTTTTATATTTCATTCCCAAATTACAAACATTAAGATTCTCAAATTGCACCTTAATCTGGGTCAAGGTTATAATATCCAATGAGTGACATTAATTTTAAGTAATAAAATCATAATTTTCATTACTTCACTATAAAGTTGAAAGAGTTGAGGATAAAAATTGCAATAATAGGTATTTAAAACTAAAAGCTTGCTAAATACCAAAATATTTAAATATTATTGAAAACCTGACTGAGCATATAAAGAATGTATACCTAGGATTTGTTTAGTGGTAAGACATGTCAATCTTTTATGATAAGAGGGCAATAAACAGACAGGTGTGAAGAAACTCCTCCAAGGATTAATTAAGTGGTCAAATAAGTTTATCTTATAAGGAAAAATATGAAGTTGGCATCCTTATCCTCACATTCTTACAATTGTTAATGTATTCTAAAGAAAGTTTATTTTAATTTTTTACTATTCAGATTATTTTTCCTCAAACTTTCTTCAGGTGGTGTATTAAAAATACCTTCACAAGATCCAGTTTTACTACTTTTGTGACATTACCCATGATTTTTAAGCCTAAAAATCGCAGGACAGAATATGATAGAATACAAATGACTTTGAGGAATCTGAGGCTATGACATCACAACTAGTCTGACTTTAGTATTTCTACACAAATGTTACCAAATTTTAAATTTGAATATCTCCTTAACAGAATAAGATTTTGAATGCTTTCTTCACCATTTTGTTTCTTTTAAATTCCTCTTTCATATAAGATAAAACTTACTTGACCACTAAACAAATCCTTTTATAGGAAAAAAAACTAAAAACTACAACAAAACATAATTGTCTACATTTTATCATTTAATATAAATATAAATAATTGTCAAATACAGGCATGTATATTGTCTGACTGCCGTACAGCATATGTGGTCGATTGCATCGCATATTTCTCATGATCAAAAGTGAAAATTAAAACTGGGAGTGAAAATTGCCAGTACAGCAGCATTCACTTTTAAATTTAGTCATGGAACAACATCTTTCCTTTAATATCTTGTTAAGTTGTTTAGTTTCAAAGAGCCAAACGTTGTCAGAAAATCAGTGATGTAGGTCTTTTTTTAAACAGTTAAATACAATATTTTAGTGAAAACTTAATAAAATTTTAAGATTGACCATTATGTTGTACGAAAAAGTTATAGACCAATTTCCATCACATAACAATAGTTGAATTTTATTTTTCTAATTCCTTATATCTCTCTAATGCATCTTATTTTCAACAATACCAATCCAACATTTTTCTTATCATTTATTTCATCACATTTTCTATGGAGTATTTGCATTGTCATGACCTGTGCATTAAATTCAGGTAGTGCACAACTTTGATTTTTGGTTTAATCCATTTTTAGAACAGGTAAATGTTTTAATATAACAAAAAAAATTGTGTAAATTGATCTCGTTTTTCAGTCTTTTTAGTTGATGTTTATGCATTCTAAAGAATCCAACACAGAAATTTTATCAAAACAGTAATTGTTTTGGCATTGTGTTTATATACACATTTAATAAACTGTTTAAAGGACGTTGCACTCGCAAATGACCCTCTAAAGCTGGGCCTTTCCACTCCTACCAAAGTCCTTTGCCCAGTGCATTAAATGCATATATAAACCACTCCACCTCAAGCTTTAACTAATAACACAAATTACCTTTACTTGGGTTTTATACATCCAAATACAAGGCAATTGGTCATGTTTTGGAAGAAGTTGTTTGTCGCAATTTTAATTTTGCAAATTCTGGTTTCAAGGCATCTTCTTCATCGATATTCTGAGCTTTTCTTTCCTCCTGTTTCAAGATAAAAACAAATTAACAAAATAAATAAAATTTGTTTGAAGAAATACTCATTCTGTCAAAAATGATAATGATATTACGGTGATCTCTCATTAATCTTAACACTTTGGTTATTAAACCAAAAGCTCAAAACGCAGTACATACATACAATGCATATACTGCAAAAACATTTTCTTTGATGAAATGAAAGGCTCTTGGAAGTAGAGGGCAATAATACAAAATTATCAAACATCCATGCGATGGCGGCACCAGGATTTTGGTCATGAGGGGAGGGGGAATCCTATATATCAGACAAAATAAGGGGGCAAAATCCTATAAATCAGACAAAATATGTCACTTTTCAACCAAAAAAAATGGGGCAACCCTAGCATAAAATTCAATGCAAGTTTTCAACTTATTTTAATTGATTAAGTAAAACGACATCAGTCAAAATAAAGAATGCATGTTTTACTTCAAATGTGAATAAAGTGAAAACTCAGAATTTTCACCATACTCATATAATATGCCTACTGTAAGTGAGAAAGAAAATGTTCCTCACTAAACCTAAGTTTGCATTGTGAGCAATGGTTGCTAACATTTTTAAAGGAATATTCCCATGTTTTTTTGTTACCTTTCAGAAGAAAGAAAACTTTTACAAACAATTTCGTACAAAAATCATGTTGATAGGTTATTCCTACCAGATATTCAAATTTTAGGTTTCACAAAAAATGCAATTAAACGAACAGGAAACTGCTTAGTATGACATCACAGCAACACATTCTCCCAAAAAGTTTGATGTATTTCATTAAAATCTATCATCCTTTTTTATTAGTAAAACCTGCTGGAAAAATAAATTGATGAAAGTTAGGTATTTATATACATTGCCAAATATACCCCACTTCAATAACTTTTGGAAAATTGTTTCTAATCATACAGAAACAACCAATTAACATTCAAAGAAGTACATATACATTTGCAATAGAATTGTCTCTATAACACGTATTCATCATACTGTACAAAAAATTAAAAATGAAATTGGGACAATATTTAAAAATCCATATCTCCTGAATGTAATATGATATCAACCTGATTTTTCTACCAAATTGGCTCTAAAAGTGGCGCTCTTTTAAATAAAATTTTACAAAAAAAGCATGGGAATATTACTTTAACCATGACAAAATGTAAACAAAGTACTTGGCATACCCGAAATGATTACTGCTATTAATAACAAATACTTTTATATCGGGATAACAGTTACTTTTATATCACACAATCGCACACATTCCTCTAGTGGGAATGTTCACCTTGTATTCCAACAATGAGTGCTTCACTTACTTTCACTTAATTTCATACTTTTACGCAACTTGTTAGGAGTGCATGAACTGAATACAGAAATAGAGCTGTTGCTGAACTGAGTGGAAATAACTTTTAATCAACGTCTTACAAATTCTCTTAGTACTAGATACTGTACACATGCTATACTGTCTTCTGACAGAGTTATTTGACCTAAAACAAGGTTTGATAAACCGGTGTCCAGACACTCAGAACAAGTACTTTACCATTTGGTGTAATACTAGATGAAAGAATCTAAAGAACATGAGGAGAAAAATCATACAATTTTGATACGCGCAGCATGAAAGAAGTCAATTTTGATACCTGCAGTAGGAGTATTCAACGAAAATATCGTAAAATTAGACCAGCAGTACAAAATTAACACAGTAAAACCTCATTTTTTGATACCTGCACTACAAAAATGATGGAAAAAAGACACCTGCTCAGGGGCACATATAAGTATACCTCACATATGGAAGTGCCCCCCCTCCCTCCTCCTGCACCCTACCTGTTTCTCTGATCACTTCTCACAAAGAGCAGGGTGATAACTTGGTGTTCATACACTTCCCATTCAAATTCAGAAACCAGACGTTGACAGCTTGGCATTGTTGACTTAATATAAAGATGTTGCAGAGTTCCACATTACAAACAAACAAAACAAATCTTTTAGGCTTCTATGAATTTGTTTAAAGAAGTCTACAGTAGTAGCTGGCAGCATACAAGAAACTATTCATCCTCTTACTTACCTTTAATAGCTTTAAATGCCTCTCCTCTAGCTTGATCTCCATGCTTGTTCTCTTCTCGATTTGGTGTCTTTGCATTTCCTTCTTTTTCTCCGTAAGGCGACGTTCTTGGAAGACCTTTTTGAGTTCTGGTTGTTCAAGCACCTTTCTACCGCTATATAAAAGGGTAACAAATTTATACTTAAATTAGCAGGATTTGTATCATTCTTATTTAATAAATTGTTCATTTGATTAATAAATTGTTCATTTGATTAGGATTTTTCATATCACCTCACCTAGTCTCTTCAGTCCTCCTGGCCCATAAACCTGCAGTGCACTCTCTTCACTGGACTGTTTAGTTTTTATATCCAGGATTTTTTATATATAGAGGTAAAATTTAGATGTCTGTGCTTTATTTTAATTATTTATCAAAAAGAGGTACACTTTTTTGTTAGGGCTGCAGAGTATTATAATGCTAAAATAAATGATCGCTTACATGATTTTCAGAAAGAATTGGGGCCATGGCTTCGTACAATTGATCCAATTTTAGCATAACTAGTATCTTAAGTTATATCTTTTTTCCAAGAGTCAATCTGCCATAGCTGTTCTTTTTAAAGAGTGGACTGGGTAATTATTGTTTTCTTGCTATCATTGCACTAAGTACAGAGAGGGGAGGGCCTTCCTTTTTTCTTTTATATGTCTTTTGTGTTTATATGTAAAAAAAAACTTTGTTTGTTGTGCATATCTCTGTTGTATATTTTTGTTGTAAAGTGGCAATAAGCAGAGGATTATCCTCTAACCTCCTAGGTGCAATGATATACTTAAACGGGCAAATAAATATTGAAAAAAAAAATTCTTTTCTAAAATCTCATTCTTTCAAGCATGCATGGAGAGCATCCTCCTTTATGGAGCAGAAACCTGGAGCAAGAAGAGGAACCTTGAACAGCACCTTGACTTACACTAGACTCCTAATGAGAGTCAAGAAAAGCACCTTGACTTACACTAGACTCCTAATGAGAGTCAAGAATGTTAATTGAAAAAACCACCTCACAAAATAACAAATTTATGGGAACAACATGCCAATTTCTACGACTGTGGCAAGGAGGTGAGCACGTTTTACGGGACAGCCATCGAGTAAAGGATTCATATATTTCTGATTTACTACTTTGGCGACTTCTACCCACACACAGAGGTAGATGTCCTACAACTTTCCCAAATGTGATTGATAGAGAGCGTGACTCCAATTGCAAGACTTTGTTTTCTCTAATGACTTTCAAAAACATGTTCTCTACAATGATGAAGTTTTTCAAAAAGCAGTCACCATTTTTGACACTAAAATAAATCACTGCTTATTTCAAAGGAAAATTAATTGTGTGCATAATTCCTAATCAAATTTCACCTATTAATTACATCTTTAGAAATGGACAATATTTACTGGAATGTTTAAAACTGAAAAAGATAGCAACTGTTGTTATACTGACTTACACCTTGATAGCTGATAAACAATAAATGACATTTATGTACTATAAACAACCATGGTTTCAATCATATTTCTAGCATATAACATGGCTGAGATATTTTACATCTTGCATGAAACTGAAGCATGCTTCCTCCTTTCCCTTTTGATTACAAAATCAAATCCAGCTAAGTTCCACTGAGTTCATGGGTACTACTGTAAATATAAAATGAATCAAATTGTATTGTGCATAAAGAAAATAATACCTCTTATTCCTATTCTGGACATCTCAATTTCAAATAGAAAATTTGGCACAAATTTGGCATAGCCTAAAATGTATAAGATGGGATACAACCCCATACATACATTAGTATAAAGACGGAGGAGAACAGGACCTAATTCTCATCCACAAATTTGGGGGGACTGGGACAAAGGTTCACAGGTCTAATTTTTTTGGGAAAAGCCACCCCACCCCTGAAAAACATATGTCTAAATGAAGATTCACAACTTTTAACCTTGTTATACATGGCAATTTCAGATTTTATTGTCAAAATCCTACCTTCAAGTGTGTTTGTGTGAGAAAGAGGGGGAGGGGTATCCCAGTGCTCTGGGCGTGTTTATGGCTCTGATGGATATACGTAAACACCATTAACATTTTAGACTGACCACTGTAAATCATGCTGCCAAGATGACAACCAATGCAATTACCTCAATCTCAACTCTCTATGTAAGGCATTTCTCTCTTTGGACTGAACCACTGGGATGGCCAAGGGGCGTGGCTTAATTTCTTGCACTTCATCATCAACGTCATCATCATCTGGTATTGGAATACGATCCTCAAGTCTCCCTGATGAATTTACTGCCAAAAAATAAAAATAAATAAATACTAAAATGAAAGTATTATCAAAACTTGATTATGTCAGCATTTGTTTTCCTAGCAATGCATATTGTCAAAAAGTCACCCTGTATGAACTTGTTGAGACAACTTTTCACATCCAGTTTTCAAAAATAATCACCCAAAATTGTGGTGATTTTAACTCAAAACTTTTCTCCACCCTTAAAAAAAATTTGATTGATATATTCGACCAGCAAAAGGATTTCATTTTCTCCATCACCTGTTCACTGTAACAGGTACGGATCATGCAGAGCTGTGTTTCTGTAGTGAAAGCTGTAGTGGGGGTGGGGGAAGGGACATGGGCCATACTTTTCAAACTTATGTATCTTTGTTTATAATTCTGCAAAAAAAATTCCCCTGTCCACTCTAGGCAGTAATACAAAACATAAGATAATCCCAATGTTTGGACCCAAAAAAGTTAAACTGTACCCACCCCCCCCCTCTCTCCGCCCCCACATTTGACCCCAAATAGGCTGGATGTTAATTTTATATTTCTGCTAAAATTCACTAGAAAATTACAAAAACAAAGGATGCTTTTGCTCAGAAAAACAAAAACAAAGGACTTGTTAGTACCCTGTAAATGACCCTCTAAACCACATCTTATTTGGTATAAATATCCTTCAAAATTTTTCCTAATGCAATATTAAAAAAAATTCAAACTTCAAACAACATGTTTATCATTCCCAATGGCAGTATACAGGATGTATTTCTATCATGACAAAATCCCCAGACTCCTATGTTCCAAATTCCCAAACAGTAATCTCACATCAAATCTTCTGAACAACCTGTTCTTCTGCCAGCCTAAAGGTCATTGGTTCTGAAAATTGTAATAATCCACACTTTCCATGAATTTAGTTGGACTAAATAAAAACAAGATACATACTATAGTCTGATACTCTTAGGTATAGGAAACACTTAAAAAATACCATCCTTGTTGCTAGGTTGGTTGCTACATACGTATGAAATCGAACACTTTCAACTAATATAGAAAAATTGTTTTGAAGGGACGATGAATTTCTGATGTACTATTTACATCCAAGACTGAATTCCACAAATTGAAAGGATTGATATACTCTAAAATTGTCCAGATTTTTTTCTGATTTCTAAAATGCAAAAAAAAAAAAAATAATTTTAGTACTGAGAAAATAATGAGAAAATACATGTACTAAAGATTGTATATATGAAATATTAAATCCATTATCATCCTTATGCTGTTAAGTTTATTCAGAAAACTTGCAACAGAGAAAACAAATCTTTTTCAAAATAAATCTTTGAGGAGTAAATATTGCAGAGATGTTATTAGAAAAGAGTAATTCAATAAGACATACTCATTTGCATTGCAAAGACAATGCAAACACTGTTCGGTTTGGATAAAGTAAAATAAATCCCAAATGCCTGCTTGACAAAATTCCAGGTCTGTACAGTTCAAATCTACTGCACATAGTAATATGATTAAGAATGACACCTAATAACCAAAGGATGAGTTCCCTAATGTTAAATGAAGCCTTTTTTTGTCTTAATCAAGTTTTTTTTTATTTGTCTTAATCAAGTTTACAAGGGACGTCTATAGGCCACACTCTAAACACTGTACCATAGGGGTCATTAATGTAAGTAAGGCTCACTATACAGTATCCGCCATTTCCACAAATGAAATCTGTTTAGAAATGACAAATCAGTATTAACAAAGGACTGATTGTCAATTCTAAACCCATTTTCAGGTCAATCAACAGTTTAAAATGACCAATCAACAAATTTTGCCAAACACTCAAGGGGCAGTTTTTTTTTAAGCCCACACCATTTGGGGAGGATCGTTAACGACAACAGATGTACAAAACTTGCTCCGAAAAAGCTGGAAATTTCAGCATTCAGGAGGTGGGTAGAAATGTATTTTTTATATCGAAAATCGGGTGTCAAAGGAATCCCTCTCATGACTGTTGGAAGTCATAAGTACGGGTATGCCAGGGTATTTTTGTAGGGATGAATTTTCTGTGGAAATGGCGGGCACTGCACAGGGAGCCCAACGTTAATGATCCCTATGGTTGGTGTTTTGAGCGTGGCCTAAACAGCTCTCACTTTGTGTGTGAAGCAGCAAGCTAATTCTGTGCAGAAATTCATGTAACTCTCTCCACTTTTTTTTGTAAAGGAATTTGTTCTACAGTGAGTTTAATATATGCACAGATCTATACCATTTCCCAATTTGTTTCAAAACACAATGAAAGCCCTGAATAATAATAAAAAAGCCACAAAATTGCATTAAACGTTTTTTTTGAGCTTGATTGAATTTAATCGAGTTAAATACAAATTTGATACAATGACAATTTTGATTTCTCTACCTCCTGTGGAAGGGGCATCAGAAACAAGTGTGTGGGGGTGGGGAAACCCTGGCATAAATGCAATGATCTTTTATCTTAACTTCTTTGTTGTGATTTTATTGGAACCTAAATTGGGTTTGCTAACTTTGCTTGCCTGAAAAAAATGGCTTGTGGGAGGTGGGGTGGGTGGGGGTGGATAAATTGAGTTTGCCTGAAAGAATGGAATGTGGGGGGTGGGGTGGGGGGGGGAAATCTGGACATAGTAAGGACCCCAAGGTCCTTCCATGAGTGTTCTTTTGAAACCTCTGCCACAATTTATGCTTTAGAATAATTCAGAATATTCTGATCAAAGCAATTGTTACTTTCAACTGATACTATGGGAAGTCATTTTAATGAGAACAAAAAGAACAAGAATGATACAAATAGATTCTCCATTTACAGAATCTCAGGCAAAAACCAGGGCAATATTGAATCCATGACTTCTGGTGCTAAGCTTTTAGACTAGTTCCCACGACACACAATTTCCTGTTTCATTCAGGTTGTTACAATGTGCATGACAATGTTATATTTGCCTTTGGACTTGTTGCTACATATGTTAAGGAATTATAACTATGAATCCATGACTTCTGGTGCCATGCTTTTAGACTAGTTCCCAAGACACAAATTTTCTGTTTGATTTAGGTGGTTACAATGTGCATGGCAATGTTATATTTGCCTTTGGACTTGTTGCTACATACTGTATGTTAAGGAATTATAACTATATCTGGTTACACTTACTACTAGGATGTTCTACCATTCATGACATGAGGAAAGGAGTAAAACTACAGTAACAAAACACATGCAGTTACTGTACCTACTACCATGATCACTACAGTAATTAAAGGCCATGATGTTCTTATCTAAAGTACATTTTTCTAATGAGAAACAATTCATGATCCTGACTACTGTATCTTTTTTAACATTTTTTATCAGCCTTATGTACTTTAAATTGGAAAAGAAATGTATAAAGCTTTTTCTCTGAATTCTCTTTTCTATCTATAAGCATCATATTTACTATTAGAAAGCATTACAGGTTACAGAATCTCAAGGTATATAAAATATATCACAAACCCTCTTAAAGGCAAAATAACTGCTTGGAAATAAACCCATTTACAAATATTTCACAATTTTGGTAGCAATCAGAATACCCTCAACCCTCCCCCCCAAAAAATCCACAAGCATAAAAAATAATGGGGAAGTTTCTGATCAAAAAGAACAAATGAACAATAAATCTGTTACACTTCATAATAATGATACATAAATTTATATAGAGCTAATTTTGTAAAAACATTCAAAAGCGCTCTACATACAAAGGAAATTAGATACCAAAACAAAAATAAGAATACAGAAATGACAACATAAATAGAAATACAATGGAGTAAGCTGCACATAAGATTCAGTCCATCTTTGCATTACTTGTGTACCACCAGCTGTCTTTGTGATGACACTTTTTAAAAGATAGCCTAATCAAACAAATTGTATCATAAGACAAGTCCTGCATTTAAATTGTCTGTTGCAGATCAAAGTACACTGAAACATTAAATACCAATAATTGTCAAAGTAAGATTATGTACAGTAATCAAATTTAAAGGCATACGAACAGGTAGAGATTATAGTCTTTCAATTACATCAAACACTGGTTAGTTTCGAGCTACTATTGGCTAAACTTAAAAGAGTTGTTAATGTGTGCAAAAGTTGTGATGTATGAACAAGTTGACAGCTCAAAATCTGTAATGTAATTCTTTAAATATCTGTCCTAAATTTCTGTCACTGAAAATTAAATCTCCTGTAAATAAAAACTTATGGACCTTATCCTTCAAACATCTTAAAATAGTTTAACACCTGGACAATTCTATTGTCCAAGGTAAGCTCTATTGTCCAAGATAAGCTTATGTAATCTTGTCAATTCTGTTATACTATTTCAATAAGTAAAGAATATTTTGCATCAATCAATATTAAAGGATTGGTTCAACATGCAAGCATGTCCATCTTATATTGACAGACTTCAAAAGAAACTAAAAATGTCAGAAGGACAGTATGCCCGACTGTTCATAGTATAGAGAATGCGCTTATAGAGGAAGTATATACAGAAATAGGGTAGTAGCAAGGGCACATGATTTCAATTACTTGAGCTTTGACAGATGCACTTACCTTTTCATTTGCACTACAAGCTTCAAATCTCTCTGAGTTTTCCAAGATATTTTAAGACAAAAAAAAGCTCAAGGCTACCTCACCCAGAAATCATGTTTAGCCTAGCAGTCTTTATAACTACAACACCTCTTTTAGTTCTATCTATTGAATAACAAAGAAAGGAAAGGCCCTGACTTGCCAACGTCAATGAAAGAATGCCATTCAAACCCCTTTCCAACCTGTACCCTCCCCCAGCCCATACCCATTCCCAGAAGTACATCCTGGATTGTAATACAACTTCCAATTTAAAAAATATGTGTGTCAAGCAAAGTCAAGCAGCATGGAAAATGTACAATAGCATTAACCCACATGACCTCATCCTGAATCCTTTAACTACTTTATCATCATGTCATCTTCTACCCCACATTCTGCTTATTGTTTATATTTCTAAAACCCCTAATTTAACATTCTTTAGATGTGAGGAAACTTTTATTTGCTTCTTTATTCATGGCAAAACAAACGTTTTGATTGCTATTCATGTCAGGAGTATCAATATCATAACAAAACTAGAAATGTTCAGTTACTAAGTCATAAGCCTTATATTTTTGATCTCAGGTCAAACATATTGCAGCAAATGCACATTATCTCACCATTATTGTGAACAATGCTCTTCACATATACTGTATGATCATTTGTTTAAGCAAAATCATTATACCCACTTTTTTTCAAGAGATACCACATATACAAATATTTTCATTGCTATTTTGCTATCGGGTCCAAAAATTAAACCGGGTACCCGACCTGCATTATCGGCCGAGTATCCGGGTATCCGACGTACCGCTAAAGCATTTTTAATATTTTTCGCGGAAGTAGTCTATGTGTTAAAATCTAAGAGTGTACCTTGTAAAATCTTGAGATATTTCTTGTTTTTTAATCGTACTGTTTTTGTGAATAAAGAAACAGAATACGAATGTTTCTCGTCTCTTTTACCCATTTTTATAAAATACTGTAAAACAATACTATACGCACTTCCTCAAAATTTCATGGGTCGCTTGGTATTCTGGAATATCAAATACATGATTCCACCCCATAAACGCTATGCTGGGAATTACTGACTGATTCCACGATTCTGTTACGAGCATGCTCAGTAACACGTAACAATTTCATTTGAACACAACTTGTGATTGGTCCGTAATGGGTGCTACAATTTTTTTCAGCAAATAGCAGACACCTTTCAAAACAGTTTGGTAATGTACAACCACAATATATTTTTTTTAACAATGCTTGTTGCGCGCTGGTTTAAATATATATATTTTTTTACAGCGAAGTTTAGAGAGTTTAAGCTTTGCGCTACTAGTACATGTAGTACTACTAGCATACATACATTACTACATGTAGCCACATCGCTCGTTCAACATTTTTTCTGCGATTTGTGACAATACTTTGTGTTTATTGTATTGCATTAGAATGTAAAGGAAACATACACTTTATATTTCTTCTAAGTTAAGATTTCTTCTTTTAAACATACAATTCTGAGACAGAAACAGTCTGCAATTGGTAATATTATGTGAGTCTATTGTTATGCAAATAACCTAATTAATATGCACATTACACATCACCATTAAGTGTAGACAATGCTCTTCACATATATGATCATTTGTGTAAACAAATCCCCACTCCCACTTCAATTTAAGAGATATCATAGATACAAATATTTTCTTTGTAACGTAAATAAGCTAATTAGTATGAACACACATCCCCCAATCATTCTTTTTTGAACAGTACTCATGTCCTTTACCCCTGTGCCAAGTTACATGAATGTACATAATTTATAACTCAAGTTATGCACTCATGAATTTTATACATTTTGTACACAAGTCTATTGTTATGCAAATAACATAATTAATATGCACTCCACCTCAACATTAAGTGTAGACACTGCTCTTCACATATATGATCATTTGTGCACACAAAATCACCACAACCACTTTAATTCAAAAGATATCATAGATATAAAAACATTTTCATTGTTATGCAAATAGGCTAATTAGTATGCACACAACCCCAATCATGCTCACGTAAGCAGTACCTCTATGCCAAGTTACATGAATGTACACCATTCATAACTTAAGTTATGAAAACTTTAATTACAAACTTTAAGCTGACAAATATTTTCACTGTTTTGCAAATAAGCTAATTAGTGTGCACACACAACCCTCCAATCATGCTCATTTTAACCGCAACCTATGTCCTCTACCTATGCCAAGTCACATAAATAGACACCATTCATAAGTTATGAAAACTTTTAACCAAAAACTGTTGCTAAAAGTTTGAAACCTGACAAATGTTTTCATTGTTATGCAAATAAGCTAATTAGTATGCACACACAACCCACCAATCATGCTCAATACCAACATTCTCTACACCTATGTCAAGTCACATAAATGTACACCATTCATAACTTAAGTTATGAAAACTTTGAAGCAAAACTTCACCGGACAATTATGCCGTCGGTAGTAAAATAGCTCTACTATTCTTCGAATTGTCGAGCTAACAAAATGGAGAAACATTCAAAAATCTGATTCCGTTAAGGAAATATTCAATTTTGAAGTTTGGTATCATTTGTGTAGAAATGACTGAAATCAAACAGTTGAGGTGTTACTGCCTCATTCCTCAAAATCTTCTTGTATTCAATCATATTTTGTCCTTCAATTTAGTGGATTAAAAACTATTGGATATGTCAGGATAGTAAAATAGATAATTTTATTAACCACCTAAAGACAATGCAGGAAAATAACTGAAATAGAAAAAAAGTTAAATATATTTTCTTTATAATATATTAACAATTGTTAAGAAAGCGAGGATAAAAGCTTTTCCCACTTTCCTGCAGATTTCCGTACAAATAATCATGAACATATATATATATACATGTATGCAAGGCAATGAATACACATATGCCTATGCAAGTCTACTACCTTCCATAGTAGACTAATTACACCAGTCATTTCTACAAAGACAAGACAAGAGCTTTAAACTTGGATATTTCCTTGACGGAATAACATTTTTGAAAGGTTTCTTAACCATTTTGTTTCTTTTGAAGTTCTCTTTCATATAAGATGGACTTGCTGGAACTCTGAACTAATCCTTTAAGGAGGGAGTCTTGTCTCAGTAAAATTCATTAAATTGTGAAGTAACGATATCTTTCACATCTCATCCAGTTGATGTGGATCATACTGTACTGTATGCATTGTGTGTGTGTGTCTACAGTGTGCTAGTAGTCACTTCTGCTGCAATTATTGATAAGTTGGTGGTATTTGTGTATAACCAATCAAAAGTCTTTTATTGTTTATTACTGTCCATGTTGAACTCGATATCTGGCCTTTAAATGTACATCTCTATAAAGTGTTTATGCCTTTGTTTCAAAATTAATTGCTTCTTTCTAAATTATTAGAAGCATCTTTAGATTTTTCACAAAGAATGCAAAAAACCTGAGGAAGCCAGAAGTTTAAAGCACTATTTCTACTTTTTTAAGGTTAAATACATCAGAGCCATTAGGCTCATAGGGCCGGTGCTTTCCCGTTTCCATGGCGCAAGCGTATGAGCTCCCGACCCCCTCCCCCTGGATGGGACGCCAGTCCATCGCAGCCCCCTCTCCAGCAATGCTGGTACTCATTTTACAGCTGAGTGGACTGGAGCAAGTAAGTAGGGTGAAGTGTCTTGCTCAAGAACAGATTGCAGCGCTCACAACAGGAATCAACCCTGGTACCTTTCACATAGAAGTAAAGACTCCTTAACCACTGCACATCTCACTTCTACTTTTATAAAGTCTTATTTCTCTACAATTTACACACTACAATATGACTGCATGCTGGTAGATCTTAAAAGTTTGCAGTTTAACTAGAAAATTTTAGACTCAATTACTTCTACTATATATACTAAGGCTTTCTATATTTTGTATGATGACTTTCTTCAACTAATGTGACAGTGGAGAATGTTTCTCCACTAAATTAAGAAATCATTTTATTTTTTTTGTATTTATTTTTTTTACTAGGGAAATAGCATTCTGTGGGAGGGGATGGGAAGGGGAAAATGACCCTCTGAATATAAACTAGGGAGATAATAATATAAAATTGTTTTAAGGAAACATTCAAATTAGGGTTTTTATGCTTTTTGTTATCATTTCCTCACACCTGCAGAAGGCAGAGGAATAATATGCTTCCCACATATATGAATCAACAACCATAGATGTCCAGGGCACCTTTCAAGCTTATCATCAATCCCATTAAAACTTGTTTGCTGCATCCCATCTACAATAGAAGGATCAACAAAAATGCTACTGAAAGCTGAAGAACAAGCAGAAAACAAACACAAACAAAAGCTGTTCCTGATAAAATGGGCTGTATGTGTTAAGTGTTTGTAGCATTCCTGAAGTTCCAACATTACCTGATGATATGTACACAGTGTAGCTGCAAATATTAGCCATTCTGGTAACTGGGCTGAATGTGTTAAGCGTTTGTAGCATTTGAGGTCACATGACATATCCATGTGTGTTGGTCAGTTTTCAACGTTTTTTTTTTTTTATGTGATAAGAATCCAACCATTTTCATGAATAAACAGGGAGTAATAAAACAGGGAAAATACATCAGATTATCAACTATATAGCTGTGGCTTTGTATACCTCCCAGAGATAAGCTGAAATCAAATTCAAATAAAAGACAGTTGAATGTACCTATGTAGTGATTCAGGCTCATGTTGTTTTGTGGCCTGTTGACTTCCCAAGTCAACATGCCAGGGAGGTTTTAACTCAAATCAAACAAAAGTGAACATACTAAGGAAAATGAGAAATGGTCTTAAATAAAATACTGTTATTTGAAGGCTGAGTTGGCCTGGAATAGGTGATTATTGCCCCCATGAAAATTGTGTGGAATTTTACAAACAGTGAAAGAACTTTGGAACTGCCTGTAAGCACCCAATTTAAAGACAAAAATGAAATATGAAATAAATGACGGATTCTTTTAAATGTTTTTAAAGAAAGACTTAAGTATCAAACGACTGAAACAATCATAGTTCTCGCAGTTGAGATACATGTAGCTGGGGTAAGTTTAATGTTACAACATTGTCAACAAAACGCTTTAGTAGACGGCCATTAATGTAGTAATTGGTAAGGCAAAGTTATATTTTTTCCATGTGGTTAAAACTGACCACATGGCAAAATACTAAAAAAATCAAACAAAAACTGCAAATCACTCCACTGCGATCAGCTGATCTGTGCATGAAAGACTAACTCGAGTCTTTTGGACAACGTGTACAAACGTCATCAAGGAAAGAAACAAAGACCAGAATGGCTACACTAAACCCTCATTTAAATGGTATTTGAATAGTTATTTAAACCAGTTTTTGCAAAATAAGCCATACAATAGTAGAACATAGCTTTCAGGTTTGAAAGAGAGAGAAAAATAGAAGTCCTTGAGAACCTCTTTAAAGGGAAACATTTTCTAGAATAGAGCAATGTTCACACATCCAGGACATAGAGGCTTATGTATAATGCATGAAATTTGAGATTACTGAGGCGTATCAGGGAATTCCAAGCTATTTCCCTCATACATACCTTCCCTGTACTGAGTATTTACATTAAAATAAACAAAAGCAATGTCCCCTCAACCTATTTCCCTCATACATACCTTCCCTGTACTGAGTGTGTACATTAAAATAAAGAAAAGCAATGTCCTTCCAACCTATTTCCCTCTAACATACTTTCCCTGCACTGAATGTTTACATTTCTACAGTAATTGTTTTGCTAATACTGTTATTGCAGAAGGAACCTCGGAATATTTACACATACCTCAATCTTAGAAAGGAAAACAAAATTTCCATAATATCTAACAGAATGATTTTATGGATTTTGTAAAGCCATAGGACAACTTTTTCCTACATGTATATTCAAACATCCAACAAATTAATACAGAATTATCTTTCTCATAAGTAGCCTAAAAATGTTTGATATCATATTTTAAGTTTGTGCTAAATCTTTTGAGATTCAACTTTAACTTAAGGGTATTGTCTTTTCAATGTTTCATAGACAGTTCTCAATACTGTTATGTTTAAGGCTATGGACAGTAAACACTACACAATATTCCACTTAAACATTATGGGGCCATGAACATGCCCTTACAGTCTGCTGACAAATTAACTAAAATATCCATTACACAATTTCAGCAACAATTCAATTCATTAAAGTTAATACACTCCATGATAATGAAGCAAGGTCTAGGGCTTATATTAACACAAATCAATTAGCAATGTGAACCTTGAAGTTAACGATTTTCATAAAGTATTGATTTCTTTTCTTCCCAGGAGCGTAATCCACACTTCACGACTTAATTGCAAATGCATGCTATTTTATTCCCAAGCTTTATCTCATATGCACAACTGCGTGTTTGGTTTGTGCCTTTAGAAGATCACATAACGTATATAAATATACACAAACGTGCAAGTTTTCAAAATTGTTACTTCACAAGCAAGCATGACTTGATTGTAGATTCATTGCAGCTTTTGTGTAGAAAACTCTGAAGAACTTAGTTAAAGGAGACATAAAGTCTGATACAATCATTATTTCATATGACAGAGGATACAAATCTTAACTGCCAAAAACATCAAGTCAAAATCTTATTTCTATCAACTTATTCATGTTTAAAATCGACACACGGGGGCTGCCATTTTGTTCAATTCTGTATTGAAATATTGTGTATGATGACATAATTTCCCCAATAGGGACATAAGGATTATAATGTTTTTCTTTATAAATGTGATTAAAGTTTTTATTCCAAAATGATGTGACACAAAATTTTAACAGCATGTTTTGATAATTTCATGTGTACACAAAAATTTCTTTGACCCTTCAAAAGAAAAACAATTTTTCATCAGCTAGCAAACTTGAGGTAGATTATAAAGAAATACAAAGCATTCCACCCCCCTGCTGGGCTGATGACATCATATTCTGCATGTGTTGAAATCAAAATGGTGGTTCCCATGGTACTATTAAGTAGCAGCTTTAAAGTTTTTAATAATTACAAAAAAATGTGTTAGATTGCTTTGGGAGTTATGAAACTTGGTCAGAAGATTTGTTATTTTCAATTCTATCATGAATTAAGGATTATGTCAGACTTTGTCTCCTTTAACTATGTTAAGCCTGAATATTTTATCTTTTGACAAATTTTGTTGATGCAAATTGAAATACCGTCTTATCTCTTTATCCCTTATAAATATATTCATATACTATTGATCTTGATTTTCATTGTACAGAAATAAAGATTCTGAAATGAATGTAATGAATTGATGGGTATTTCCCCACACAATAATCAAGGTTTTATCTGCAATAAGACAATGACAACTTCTGCCATGTCATGCCTGAATATCATTTCCATAACAACATCCTCGTAAAACTTACGTTTGATCAATTTTGTATACTAACATACTAATTTGCATTAAAGAGTGATCGCAATTCTGGATGAAGAGAGAAATTGGTTCACTACTTCCTTCCACCTGCTCCATCAATTGACACCTGGAGTCAATTTGCAATATTCAAATGATTAATGAAATTGTAATGGATTGAAAACGATACAGTGTGATATGATTAAATGTGCACTAAAAGCGATACAGTGTGATATGATTAAGTGTGCACTAAAGCAATGACAAATACAGTACTAGACTGAGTTAGATTGTTTCATTCATTAAAAATACATTCCAAACAATTTGCTAACTTAACGACCAAAACAAATGTACCATTGCAGGTACCTGTTTTTAATAATTCATACATACCTAGTGTATAAAATGTATTGCGAAAGATCTTGCATTATCCTGTGCTGAATGCACAAGTGCATTAAATCATGCATGCACACTATTGTGTTGGCAGTGCATCTACAATTTGTATTTTTCTTGCGCGGTGTACAATGAGCATATTTTTAAATGACGTGCGATAATTGTAGTGTGTTCATATTGTCATAATTTTTTAAAAAATCACTCCTAAAGTATTATTTTGTGTATTTCTTTCACTGTATTTCCTGATTTTTGTTGCGCTTTTTAAATAAAAATCAGTCTAATATATATGAACAGGGTTAATAGATAACGCGCTATGCGTTCGGTACATGATAATGCATACAGTAGAAGCTGGTTGCACACATGCACAGTGGGTTATTCATTAACCCTTTACTAACGAACTACAGTATGTTCATGGAATTCAAACTTTATAAAAGATTTGAAACCCTTGTCATCTTTGAAATTGGTATACTTAAAACAAAATTTATTGGGAAGAAAATTTGTTAAATAATTATGTTTTTTTTAGTTTTCTTTAACTTAGATATAGTTTTTTTATGTTCTTTTTATATATGGAAGGGTTGGGGGAAGGATGGAATCTTAAAGATAATAATGTCTCATCACATTTAATTTCAAAAAAATGTAGGTAAAATTGAAAACCAACAGATACAATTTTTGCTATATTTAATAGACCTTGTCCAATGCCAATTTTTCCTCTATGAATTTTCTGCATTGAAAACTGGAGTTAAAGTAGCTTCCATTTCCAACCAACATCATTTTCCGTCCCTCAATATCATGAAAGGACATAATGCAAGTTTGTTTGTTTGATGAGGGCTTAACAGCACCATGACAGCGAGGGTCAAACTGTGCCTGAAAGGTTAGATCATTCCAGATGTAGGAAAAGATAAAATAGAGAGAGTCTGAGAGAAGTACAGGGGGCTAATAGCCAGGAAGCTGGGATCGAAAGAGGAAGTGCAGGGGTGTAAAAAAAGGGTAAATGTAGGTAGAGGGGTGTGGGAGAGGAAGATAATGCAAGTCAGTGTATGACACAAAGGGAACAAGGGAATTAATAAATAAATACTGACAAACTAAGGGTTATGCCTGCCCTTCTAGTACCCCTTTCCCCAGTACACTCCCCCCCCCCTCACCCATGACCACGACACTGTGTACAACTATAAATGCAAAGGTCAATGCCCGTTACACATGTTATTTTGATCCTCCTTGCTTTGCCTGGGCCTAATAACTTTGCGTTATCTGCAAACCTAACCCTAGACACTTTTCTACTTCCTTCTCCCCATCCTATTCTCTTATCTGAAATGTTAAAATTTACATTTATGATGATATGGAATGTTGTTGGAGTGACTGATGCCCTGTGACTGGGTCTCATAACTTTGAGCTAGCTACATACCTGACCCTAGGTATTATTCTACTTCCTTCTACACCATCCTATTCTTTTGTCTGATTCGTTGAAACTTAAAACTTACATTTATGATGGTATGGAATGTTGTTGGCATCCTGATCATCCTCTTCCAGATCATAATCAGGTGGAGGCGGGCTGCATGGAGGCGGAGCTATATGATGGAAACATGATTGCAATGATATGGCATGTAAGCTGACATTTGAATATATTGCTTTGAAGACATGAATGTAATGTACAAAACTGGACCGGTAAGCGCAGGAAAACTGCCATTACTCCTTAAACCTTATCTGAGTACACTCAGAAAAGGAGACATGCACTTTACTTAATTTCAGTTCCACAAGGTTTAATAGTAATCCTTGTTGGACCACACCCAGAAAAGGACCTGCAATTTATTCAATTTCCGTCCGGCAAGTGTTAATAGTAATCCTTGTCGGACCACACCTGGAAAAGGGACCTGCAATTCACTCAATTTTAGTCCAACAATAGTAATCCTTGTTGAACAGTGCTTGGAAAGGGGATCTGCATTTCATTCAATTTCAGTCTGACAAGGGTTAATAGTAATCTTTGTTGGATCACGCATGGAAAAGGGAGCTGCACTTCACTCAATTTCAGTCCAGCAAGTGTTAAGATCACTTCATTTGGATTGCGCTTTTAGGCATTCTGTAAATCATGAAAACTACATATGATCTCTTTTCCATCAAATGTCCATTGCATTTGTATATTCGTTCATAAAACCAAAGAATATAATCATAAGCTATCTAAATGGGCTTATAAATGTACAGAATACCTTGAACGTGGCACCTGGTATAAATATAGATGATGGTAACTTTGAGATGGTTGCTATAAGCCCATTTATGCTACACATTTTTCCATCTTGATGGAATCATATGTAATAATTCATGTTTAGCAACATTTTGACATCACATTTCTCCTCCATAGTGCCAGAAAGGTTCTTGAATATAATTTAACAAAACTGATGGTGCAAATGACATTAGAGAGAAGGCAAAATACTGACAATTTTACTTAGCTGGTAATAAGAAGATGTAAACATGGATTTGAAGTTTTTCAATGCTGCCTTTAATACAGTGAAGCACAGGGGTGAGCATGCTAACAAAAACAATCACTGAACATGGACTTAAAATACTGAATTTAATCACGGTTCTGTACATTTTATAAGACCAAACCTTCCACATGTGGTCACACACTCTTGTAGTACTGGTTTCCCATCTTAAAAACATTAGTTTTAAAGAAGTATACCGTGGAAATGCCAAATAAGAAATCACGGAAGAGAACAAAAATCACAGTGAATTCACTGAAAAGGCTCATCCCTGGAAGCAAAGGTACTTGCAATGAAGCAATTTGCAAATCATCTTGAATTTTCTCAATTTCGTCTGAGAGATTGATATGGAATCTGATCTTAAACATACATAATCTGCTTAATTTTCTTAATGTTCAGGCTTTAAGAGCATGATTAAAAGCGTTATCTAGCTCCAACTGCAGATAACCACTTATTTTGCTAAGATAATCTCAGAATAGCAGATGAGATTTATATTGTCCCTTTTTGACATAATGAATGTAGTCTGACTGAAAAGCGTTATTTCCGTTTGCGAATGTGTTGAAACGCATAATACTATGATTTTTATGATTATATTCCTCGTTTTCTGTAACCAATAAATTATTTCAACTGTAAATAATCAATGACACAAACATAAACCAGATACTTGTAAATCTAATTAATTTGCAATTAAGCATATTGTTAATTGCATATTCATCACTATGTCACAATTAAGCACATTGTTAATTGCACATTCATCCCTATGTCAAAACAAAAAAACTACTTTTGCACATTTGCCACTATGTCAAAACAGAGATGGTATAATGTAACACATGAAATGTTTTTAAAATGTCACAGAAAACGAGTCAGCAAACAAGGTGAAGGATTATTGCTTCAAAATGGATCTTATTCTGCATTTAATGGATTAACTTTAGGGTCTAACAAGTTTATCTTACAAGAAAGAGGACTTCAAAAGAAACAAAATGTTGAAGAAAGTATTCAAAAATCTTATTTTGTTAAGGAGATATTCAAGTTTTAAGCTTCATCTTATCTTTGTAGAAATGGCTGGTGTAGTAAGTCTACTATGGAAGGTTGATGCTTTTAATCCTCACATTCTTAACAGTTGTCAATGTATTTTAAAGAAAATATTTTTTTTTTTTTATATTTCAATTATTTTCCTCAAACTTTCTTTAGGTAGTAAATTATAATTATCCTTACAAGATTCTGTATACTACTTTTCTGACATATCCAATAGTTTTTAAGCCACAAAATTGCAGGAAAAAAATATGATAGAATACATAAAGACTTTGAGGAATCTGGAGGCTATGACCACAACTAGCCTTGATTTCAGTCGTTTTACACAAATAATACCAAAATTCAAACTTAGATATCACCTTAACGGAATAAGATTTGTGAATACTTTCTTCACCATTTTGTTTCTTTTAAATCCTTTTTCATATAAAAAGGACTTGTTTGACCCCTAAACTAAACCTTTAAGATTTCTTCGCTCACAAAATGGCAGCTATAATTTTGATGATGGCAGCTTGATGACAAACAAAACATGCAACCTCAAACACAACTCACAATTCAACTGTGGCAGCAGATCCTCATCATCGTCATCCTCGATGGCGACCATTTTGTGTGACGTAAGGACAGCATTGCCTGCATAAGACAAAGGAATAAAGCGACCTGACATGATTAACAATTCTCTACACAAAACCTGTTAAAAGCTTCCTTCATCCAACCACTTTCTTTGAAAACAAAATTCTTCCAAATTTTCTTTTAAAACAAAATTCTTCCAAATTTTCAGGCAGAAATTTTCCAATCAAATGTAGTAATCCATGACATGCAAGTCAAGATGAGAATTTCAGTTTCACAGAGTTAAAATAATCAACAATATATCAACATTTATTCCTCAAACAACCTCACAGAAGGAAACTTCTATCCATTTTAACCGTGTACTATCAGGTTGGAAGCATATTTTCATCTAAGTGAAACCAAACCTGCACCTTCAAAAGGAAATATAACATGTAAGTGCAGCAGTTCTCAACTATAATGAAGGACTTCAAAACCTGATCAATCTGTGCTCTTTGCAATCAATAACAATATCCTTAGAAAGTTTTGGACAATAGTTTCCACTTCAGTACACATTATAGAGAGAAATCACTTTTGTTCATGTGAGGTTATTCTTAGAAATATAAAGTTAATTCTAAATAGGGCTAGTAGAAACAGAAGGGAAAATGGTTTGTATACAATCTATAGAATAGAAACTATTTATGTCCAGTCAAAATAGTGTCAGGTATGGCTTTGCATAGAGGTCAGATACTAACAAAGTGAGGAAAGTTACTATGGAATTACCTTACAAGTTGTTAATGAACATTTGTAAGGTTTACATATGAGGTCATGGATAATGAGAGGAGATTATTACACAAACCAGTTGAAATTGAAAAGTATTGGATTAGAAGTGTATGGATATGTAGAATAAATTGTTTTTAGTTTTTAAAATAACTAGAACAGTATATACCGTCATGCTTCGCATGCCCATGCAAATTAACACCTATATCATATGACCCGGCCAATTATAAAAATGGCATCTCACACTAAAACCCACATGGCATCCCATGTCCCACACGGCATCCTACCCCATGTCCCACATGGCATCCTACCCCATGTCCCACACGGCATCCTACCCCATGTCCCACATGGCATCCCATCCCATCTCTTGTCTTACATGGCATTCCACCCAGGGTTCACATTAACAAATTTGTTGTATATTACGCTATGGTTGAAATTTCTTACGACACATGTTGTACCTGCGTCATAAAATTTAAATATAACATGTGAAATTTTACGCCAGAGTTTTTCATTAACTTAAATGAAAATCTTAACTCTTGATGTGATTAAAGCTTTTTTTCCCCAAAATAATTTTCATTTACTCAGAAATAAAAGAAAAATAACACAACTACAAGACTAACGGCTGAATGATTCAACATGCCCATACAAGTAGGGTACTGTACATAAACACATATACTGTAGGCTTGTGCAATACTAACATGTACACTGCACCTGAAAGTTTTGATGTTGTTTTGAATACAGCTAGGTTGCCAATTGTCAAAGATATCATTAGCTAGGATTCTACTTTCCTCCTGTATTGTGTTGTAAGTGTAAGATCGTTTATCTGTAAATTGATCACAATCTGCAAGTCAAGTTACTATACTCTAAAGAAGTAGGCGCGTTCAAGATCTAAATAGTATATTATCGTTGACAATTGGTCAAAGTTCACTTAAACCTCATGAAAGTTTAGAAACTATAAACAAAAGTATTTTTGTATTCTATTTTGGCATCATACAAGGATTAGGTGAGAACTTTTTTTATGATAATAATAGTCTGATTTTTAAAATGTTTTTGGCATTTTAAGTGCAATTTTCATTCATTTTAGCGAGGCAGGCATACACAAGTGTGTGTATGTGTGTGTGTTAACAATACTTGCAAGCTAGTGCACAGTGCCTTGTACATTTCACAGTGCACTGTACATTATGCAGTGCACTGTACATAAGATGGCAAATTTATTAAATACACTGAAAATCAAGGGCTTGCCGTAACCAAATATGCCAGACAAAAATTAAAGCAACTCCGATTCCACCATATAAACCACATGCATCCATTCCTAAGACTCACATGGCATTTCCACCCAATGTCCCACATGGATCCTATCCCATGTGCCGAATGACATCCCACCCCATGACATCCTATGTCCCACATGGCATTCCACCATATCTCCCACATGTCATTCCACCATACAGTATGTTTCACATGGCATTCCACCATAAGTCCCACATGGCATCCCACCCTATGACCCACATGGCATCCCATTATATGTCCCAAATGGATCCCATCCTACATGTATGTCCTACATTTATCCAACCATATGTACCACATGACATCCCTTCCTAAGTCCCACATGGCATCCCTTCCTGTGTCCCACATGGCATCCCTTCCTGTGTCCCACATGGCATCTCTCCCTATGTCCCCCATGTATCACACCATATGCCCCGCATCAGAAGCTTCCCACCTAATGTCCCACCTTATGTCCCACATTGGATCCTATCATTTGTTTCATATGGAATCCCTCCCAATATCCCAATGACATCCTACTTTTAACCCACATGGCATGACATCCCATATCCCCATGGTCTCCTACCCTATGTCCCATATAGCCTCCTACCCTATGTTAAACATGGCATATCCCACTTTATGTCCCAAATGGATCCCATCCTACATGTCCCACATTAATCCCACCATATGTACCACATGACATCTCTCCCTATGTCCAACATGGCATCCTTCCCTGTGTCCCATATGGCATCTCTCCCTATGTCATCCCACCGTATGTCCCGCATCAGTGTCTTCCCACCTGATGTCCCACATTGGATCCTACCATATGTTCCACATGTTATCTCTTCCAATGACATCCTACTTTGTCTCACATGGCATCACATCCCATGGCCTCCTACCCTATGTCCAACATAGCCTCCTACCCTATATCATACATGGCATCCCAACCTATGTCACACTCTGTGTTACTCGTGGCACCTCACCCCATATCCCACATGGCATCCCAGCCCATTTCCCACACGACATCCCATGTCGCACATGACATCCCATCCTATGTCCCGCATGGCATTCCACCATATATCCTACATGGAATTCCTTTCTTTTCCACATGGCATCCCACCATGTCCAATATGACATCCCACCCCATGTCCACATGACATCCCGTAGGCTCCATAAGAAGTCTCATCCTAGCTATCACAGTTTCTGATTGAGCATACTATGTATGAAAGTGTCAGTTCATATAAAAACTTAAATGCAAATGAATTGTTAAATAAGAAAAAAAGGCGGAGTCAAATAATGATGCCTTGTATAGCCCTTGGTGTATATACCACATGGTAAATATTATATCATATGTCCTGCATGGCGCCCATCCATGTCCCACATGGCATCCCTCCCTATGTCCATATGCAGTCACATCCTGTCACACTCCATGACTAAACATACTGAATAAAATAAAAAGTCTTGTCAGTTCATATACTGTAGCAACTTTATGCAAAAGAAAGGATTCACAATTTTTCTGTCAAAAAGATATTAAGTTTTGATATATTTCTGAAGAAGTGGCTGTTTTCAGACTAGTCTTGAGTCATCAAATGCTTGATAAGTTCCTAAGAATTTTTGTGTACATACAAATATATAGTTTTCTTTTCCAAATTTCAATTCTTGCACATATAAGCAAATGACTAAATAAAAACTAGTAGAGTAACTATGATAAGCATCTAAATAAAATGAAAAACCACCTAGCTACAAACAGTTAATTTTCAATAATAAGCATAATTTTCTTTAAAAAAAAAAGATGTGTGAAATCACTTTTCTATGGTAAAATTTCTGCACCAGTCATTTTCAAAAATTGTAAAACTTGATATCTCCTTAAGAGAAAGATATATAAAGGTAGTTTTTCATTTGTCTGTCAGTCTGTCATGCGTACACAAGATTGGACATACTTTCTTATCCTGAAAGTAAACCTTTAATTTCATCTTATTTTTCTCATGCAATAATACCCCTCCCCCTCCTCCCCCTGTAATATCTAAAGCAGTTCACAGCCTACCACGTCACTGCAATTCACAAAATATATCAATTTAAAACTGAAGGCTATATGTAGCTAAAGCAAACATACTTGTCTTTGATTTTGAAACAACTGTTTCAAGACAAAATGGACTTTAAACTGGGAAGCCTTGAAAATGCTGTGCCAAAACTATTTAAGTTAACATAGCAAGGATTTTCCAACACAGCAAGGATTTTCCAACACAGCAAACATACTCAACACAATCTTAAAGATACTCAATATCAAAGGCTATAAGAAGTGAGGCCAATACAATTTCTTTTCCTAAAGATGCAGAGTTAATTAAATTTGCAAAATTCATCCACATTACAATAACTTTTCACTCCCCAAATTTTATGACAAGAAGTATATCTCTTGAAAGGAGTACAAATATAGAGAGACAAAACAATGTGAAACATACTGAAAAGTAGTGCTCTTCTAGTTACATGTACGAATGATACCAGGATGAATTACAAGTTGTTTCTTGGGGGATGGAGGGCTAGCCTCCAGATGGGTGGACTAAAAAACAAGATATACATTATTTTGCTTATTCTTTCCCAACAGATCAAAAAATATATTATTTGATGGGGTTAGGGATGACAACATAGATATTTTACAGGACTTTTAAAGGAACAAAATGGTGAAGAAAGCATTTAAGTTTAAAGTTTGGTATCATTTGTGTAAAAACGACTGAAATCAGACTACTTGTGATGTCATAGCCTCAGATTCCCCAAAGTCTTGAGGTATTCTATCATATTTTGTCCTGCGATGTTGTGGCTTAAGAACCATGGAATATGTCAAAAAAGTAGTAAAACTGCATTTATAACATACCACATTAAGAAAGTTTGAGGGAAAGTAATTCAAATAGTGAAAAAATTAAATACACTTTCTTTAAAATACATAAAGACTTTAAGGAATCTGAGGCTGTGACATCACAACTGGTTTGATTTCAGTCGTTTCTACAGAAACTATACCAAACTTTAAACTTAAATATTGTCTTAATGGAATGAGATTTTGCAATGCTTTCTTCGCCATTTTGTTTCTTTTGATGTCCTCTTTTATATAAGATGGACATGCCTGACCACTAAACAAATCCTTTATTAAAACAATTCTCATGATTCGATTATAATGGTAATTAATTCGTGAAAGGAGAAATAAACATCTGAAAAGGAAAGAAAACTGCATGAGTTAGATGAAATTAAAATGTGTGCAGCTATGAGTAGGCTGTTAGAGGGTGCAATAAGGCAGGACTTGCACACTGGTCAGGACACGCACTTACACCTGTGATGGTATGGTGGGTCGTCGTCCACTCCACCCATGTGACTTGACTTGGACCGCACATGGCCTCCCTTGGTCACGAGATTATTGTTGGTACCATACTGAAAAGTGCCTTTATCACGCCCTGATGGATGTGAAATGTTTAAGCTATATCCATATGTGCCGTTTTCTGAATGTGAGGGGTGGGGATGATGTGTTTGATTGGGGGCTCTACCTCTGTTCTGGTTTGTCGGTGCATATCCGTTGTTCGGGGATGCTTGGTAGTGACTTGCTGGCCCTGAGTGATTGCCGAACGGGTGCGTCTTTCTTCTGCTGTGTGCTGCTCAACAGATCATTAAATGGTTGGAACAGAAAAAGCATTTAAATCAAGTCTTTATTCATTTACACAAAGAATATAAAATGTTACACTACCAACACAATAAAAACAAGTTGTATCCTTCATAAAATGGGCTGGTAGGAAGTTGCTTTCTCAGTTTTTTATTTTTTTGGAGGTGGAGGGGGGAGAGATGGAGTGGGTTGGGGTAGGAGTAGTGGGGGTTATGATGGGTGTTGGATTGAGTTGGGCTAGGGAAAGGAAAATTGAAGGTCATGACAAGAGTCAATATTTCACTTTGTGCCTTGCATGGGTATATACAAAAAGAATTTTGAATGCGCATTAGCTATCTTTAAAAATCTATTATCTATGAAGATAGCAAAACTCCCATCTATATTGAGTAAATATTCTACCTTTTCCAAAAGAAATATAAGCTTTTATTCTGTGCATACTAATTGTTATAATAGAAATGGAAAGGAAAGTGTAAAAAATTAGCATCATTTAAAAAGTTTCCAAAGCTTAGGTTTCTAAATGGGGCTTTTCTGTGCTGTAGCTTGCTAAGGATTCAATAAGGACAATGTCATATTATAGATGAAGCTCCCAACTATCCACATGCACTTATTCTAGATCTCTGCCATATTTTAAAGAACCAGAACCAAAAAGTTTTGTGATTCTGATGCTTTTTTTCACAAGCTGATTGATTAGCAAAATTTGTATTAACTGTTAAGTTATTGTATCTTTGTTCCATATTTATTCATAAGCCACACCCACCATGTAGATCAATACAAATGTTGACAACATTAGCATTTGCACAATTTCAAAAACTTTTTCATGATGTAAAAATAGTTGCTCATTTATTCTATTTCAAGAATTTGTCAGTAAACCCCGCCTTCTCATTAATATTCATGATATTACTACCACAACATTCAAACATATGTACAGACCATTACCCATCTATTGTATGTACCTAATATAGCATACAGTATGTTCATTATACAAAGTGGTGTTTACACCATTTAGCACTTTCACATTAAGCCATGCCCACCATGCATATTAATGACATCTGCTGATAACATAAGCACAAACACAATAACCAACAAAATTATCATGCCCAATATGACCCAAAACAGATATACAGTTGCTCATTTATTACTTTTTCAAAATTTTCACTTTAAGCCCGACACACTTATTAGTCTGCATGATATCACCACCAAAAACAGTAGGGCACATCTATAGAGGGCTTTCTGTGTACCACATATGACATGAATGAAGACTACCACTCTTGAAATACTGTGTTTACAAGCTCTTTTTAGCAAAATCATATAGATTCCACCTATTACGCATATTATTGAAATTCACGTTTTTACATCATGAACATGTACACACCAGCTAACATGATAATGATCCCAAATATGAAACAAAACAGACATGCGGTTGCTATGATATAACATTTCAAGATTTTTACATTAAGTCCCGCCTACTTATTAATATGCAAGATATCACCACCAAAAACAATAGGACACATTACAGACCATGGGTTATCTCTGTACCACATATGAAATGAATCTCATGTACAGTTCTTAAGATACCGTGTTTACAAGCTCTTTTCAACAAAATCATGTGAAGCCCTGCCCATTATGCATATTAATAAAATTCAATGTTTTTACATCATGAACATGTGCAAAGCAGCTAACATCATAATTACACCAAATATGAAACAAAACAGACATGCGTTTGCTAAAATAGAAACATTTCAAGATTTTTACATTTAGCCCGACATACCCATTAATATGAATGACATCACCATCAAAAACCATAGACTACATCTACGGACCATGGGCTATCTGTGTATTGAATATAACATGAATCCAATTTACTGTTCTTGAGATATTGTGTTTACAAGATTTTTTCCAGCAAAATCATATTAAGCCTCGCCCACTATGCATATCAATGAAATTCAACATTACTAAATATAAAACAAAACACTGTGGTTGTAAAATTATGAACTTTTCAAGAATTTTACATTAAGCCCTGCCTACTCATTAATATGCATAACATCACCATCACAAACAATAGGACACATTTACGAACCATGGGCTATATGTGTATTGAATATGACATGAATCCAGTTTGCCCTTCTTAAGATACCACGTTTACAAGCTTTTTCAGCAAAATCATATTAAACCCCACCTACTACGCACAGTAATAAAATTGACATCATGGAAATTACACACCAGCTAACATTATAATTACACCAAATATTAAACAAAACAGACATGCGGTTGGTACACTTAAAATATTAACATTTAAAGATTTGTACATTAAGCCTTGCCTACTCATTAATATGCATGACATCACCATCAAAAACAATAGGGCACATCTAGGGTCCATGGGCTATCTGTGTACCACATATGATGTGAATCCAGTTTACCTTTCTTGAGATATCGCATTTACGAGCTGGCCGTCACACACACATACAATCATGACCTCATAGGTTCCTGATGCTATCCTATCCGAACCAAAAAGCTTTGGCAATGATTTTTTCCAACTTGAAGTAGATCGACTACACCTGATTCCCACCCCCAGCTGAGAAATGCATCCCAACAGCCTTTTGAGAATTTGAACAATATAATTTATCAAAGAAGTGCAGTTCTTGGGCATAATTTTACATACTTCAAGAAATGTTGGAAATGAGTTCAGTCCACACCTCAGAAACTAAGAAGCTTTGATTACAAACTATTTCCCAAAATTTAGAGACATTTCTGCCAGAATTCAAAGAAGATATTTATTTCACTAAAGTTATTTTAAAACCTCCTAGGTGGCACTACTAATTTAGGCACTTTGGTTTTATTGGAATAAAATATTACACAAATGTTAAACTCTAAACTGCCAAAAGCCTCCTAATCTTAGAATGTCATTCTTATTTACAGAAGATAATATATATCTGTTCTAGCTGGAGTCTGTCTGATATCATAATCTAACAACCTAACGCTGATCAAAATTGAAATGTAGGAGGCATGATTCATGTGCCTGTAAACAAAATCATCCGTCATGCAATTAACAATGTCAGATTGTGTTTCCCAATTATAACGCTGAACGCGCTATATTACAGAAAAAGACAGAAGAAATCAGACAGACATTAATGAAGCACATCATGCAAGACGTTGTTTACTTGAATGTCATTTGGTGCCCAGAAATTAATCACAAGTGGATTTGTAAAAAATTTCAGGAGCTTTAATATTTACCACAACATCAATCACATTTACAACCACTCTTCAGGACAATATCAAACACAAGGCTAGAAATAAACATTTCTCATCCATGCTCTTAAATTACTCTTGTGTAAATAAATACAAAATGGTATTTTGTGGTACCTACTGTACCACAAAAGATAAATAAATTAATGAAAGTAAACCTTTCAAGCTAATTAAAGATTCTCCACAACTTTGTGATAAAATGCAATCTATCTATCTATTTATATATATATATATATATATATATATATATAATGTATATGTATATATATATATATATATATATATATATATAATATGTATATATATATATATGTATATGTATATGTTTATATATATATGTATATATATACATATATATACATAAATATATATATATATTATACATATGTAAATATATATATATGTATATATATATATATATATATATATATATATATATATATTATATATATATACATATCTATATGGAAACTCACTTTGCCATGACAGATAAAAATTGGAAGTAAATATCTTTTTAAAGGGAATTCAATTCAAAATGTTGGTAAATGGGGATTAAGATTAACAAAAGGGTAATTCCAAGACTTACAAAGACCACTATTTCGGAAGGACACAAACACTCATAGACAATTAATGGGTTTGTGATCCCAACCACATGTATTACTTATTTAAATGATTTTTCAAGCTAAGCCTGTTCAGTCCAAAGGGGTTGGTGTTACACAGGGCCCTGCAAAAATATTAGGTCAGTAACCAGGTATTCGAAGGTGGGTTAGATGTTGACATGAAAGGGCACTATTTCACCACACTACAGTATTCCACAAAATTGCACTTTCTCAAAACAGGGGGTTTGTCACATTGGCTTGGAGGAAGTCCTGGCTACAGGCCTTCAAAATATATAACCAAACCTTTTCCTTGTTACCCTCCTATTCACTCTTCCATATCATTCAGTGATTGAGTAAACCAAAATGCAAAATGTCAGAAACCGCAAGAACATAAAATCCTTACCATTTGATTTTTGAGACCTCGTGTTGTCTTCTGGTACTTTAACACCAAGTGCATTTTCAATTACATGTGCTGCAAGAAGAGAAAACAAATTAAATGCTATTAAACATGTACCTTAAAGGATTAGGGGGTCAAGCAAGTCCATCTTATATGAAAGAGGACTTCAAAACAACAAAATAATGAAGAAAGCATTCAGAAATCTTATTCGGTTTAATATGGAGATATCTGATTTTAAAGTTTGGTATCATTTGTGTAGAAACAACAATAGACTATTTTGGGCTAAATATTTGTAAAATTTAGGTAAAAAGTTCTGCTTTTCGGAAATTTCACTAACTTTGTTCCACTAACTGGCTGGCTGGCTAGGACACAGCAACTTTTCAAACTTCATTGGTCGTGAGTCTTCAGGTAGGGAGCAATGGGAACTCCCTGCTTCGAGATGCCTTGCATGGCAACACTGCACACGTGGACGGCATTTGCATTATTGGGAACATCACATGTTGTGACATGTTGACAACAAATTTTCAGAGATAGTAGCACAACAGGCGCGTAGCCTATAAGCTGTGGCCAGCTTGGCCGGGGCATGGGGGCTGTGCAAAGGCCTGTGCCCTCTTGTGTGAGGTCAAACTGGAAAATAATTAGTGTTTTTCTGTTTTTAGTTGATAATCATCATGGCGGCTCGCTATCTTGCCACCAAAGATATGCTTATCATTGTTTTTCTGTTTTTAGTTGATAATCATCATGGCAGCTCGCTACACTTGCCACCAAAGATATGCGTATCATTGTTTTTCTGTTTTTAGTTGATAATCATCATGGCGGCTTGCTGCACTTGCCACCAAAGATATGCTTATCATTGTTTTTCTGTTTTTAGTTGATAATCATCATGGCGGTGAGCTACACTTGCCACCAAAGATATGCTTATCATTGTTTTTAGTTGATAATCATCATGGCGGCTCGCTACACTTGCCGCCAAAGATATGCTTATCATTGTTTTTCTGTTTTTAGTTGATAATCATCATGGCGGCTCGCTACACTTGCCGCCAAAGATATGCTTATTATTGTTTTTAGTTGATAATATCACAGCTTGCCACTTGCCAAAGTTGATATCATCATTCGCTATCATTGTTTTATTGTTTTTCTGTTTTTAGTTGATAATCATCATGGCGGCTCGCTATTGCATCATGCTTATCATTGTTTTTCTGTTTTTAGTTGATAATCATCATGGCGGCTCCCTACACTTGCCGCCAAAGATATGCTTATCATTGTTTTTCTGTTTTTAGTTGATAATCATCATGGCGGCTCGCTACACTTGTCGCCAAACATATGCTTATCATTGTTTTTCTGTTTTTAGTTGATAATCATCATGGCGGTGAGCTACACTTGCCACCAAAGATATGCGTATCATTGTTTTTCTGTTTTTAGTTGATAATCATCATGGCGGCTCATTACACTTGCCGCCAAAGATATGCTTATCATTGTTTTTAGTTGATAATCATCATGGCGGCTCACTACACTTGCCGCCAAAGATATGCGTATCATTGTTTTTCTGTTTTTAGTTGATAATCATCATGGCGGCTTGCTGCACTTGCCACCAAAGATATGCTTATCATTGTTTTTCTGTTTTTAGTTGATAATCATCATGGCGGTGAGCTACACTTGCCACCAAAGATATGCTTATCATTGTTTTTAGTTGATAATCATCATGGCGGCTTGCTGCACTTGCCACCAAAGATATGCTTATCACTGTTTTTCTGTTTTTAGTTGATAATCATCATGGCGGTGAGCTACACTTGCCACCAAAGATATGCTTATCATTGTTTTTCTGTATTAAAACAATACAAAATACAAATATTGTTGAATTATAAATGTATAATTAAAAAGGATATTCATATTTTACCCCAATCATGTTTGCTCCTCCAACTAAAATCTTGTACAATTGCCAATGGTCTTAACATTGAGGCAAAATAAACAGGGCATAAAAATTAATAGGAAATTTCTACTATTATTATGATACCGAATATCATAGTGCTAAAATTCATGAAAAAACATGCTCATAAGCACTGTACATGAAATATAATATAAATTAATATAATTAGAAGTTATAGTCCATATGCTAGCTTAAATAGATATGTGTTTGATAAAGATTTAAAAGTGTTCAAATCTGAACAGTCTCGGACATCACTTGGAAGGTTGTTCCAGAGTGCTGATGCTATTGTTCTAAAAGATTTGTCACCATAACTGACAGTTTTTGTTCGTGGTACCACGAGACTTGAAGATCTACATGACCTGAGTGCACGCGCTGGAGTATACAGTTTAAACATGATCAGGAAATCCCACAGAAACCAAAGAATGTACGAGAAGGGGGCAGCTGAGTGCACGCGCTGGAGTATGCAATTTAAACATGATCAGGAAATCCCACAGGAACCAAAGAATGTATGAGAAGTAGGAGCTGAGTGCAAAATTTAAACATGAAGGAAATCCCACAGGAACCAAAAGAATGGGGTAGGAGCTGAGTGCAAGCAGGCAATTTAAACATGATTAGAAAATCCCACAGGAACCAAAGAATGTATGAGAAGGAGAAGCTGAGTGCACGCGCTGGAGTATGCAATTTAAACACGATCAGGAAATCCCACAGAAACCAAAGAATGTACAAGAAGGGGGAGAAGCAGGCAATTCTGCTCTAGCTTGATAATCTTAAACATTTTCTATTTGTGAATTTGATAATCAAGGCAACATTTCATAGGAAGTACTGTAACAGCCTCAAGGAAGTCAGAGGCACAAGAAAAGAATTTTTTTTTGTAGTCATACATGATACTCACAACATTATGTGCTTTGGATGAAGTTTTGTAACTCGCGCCGTTGAAAGAGGCATTCTGCTCTTAAATCTCTTGCCAATAGTAACCAGATCATGATTCAGAAATTTAATGGCTTTGCTCACCTTCAAGCTAAGCAAAATATTCTTTGAATTCCACCAACCATAAACTATCAAGTTTACATGCAACTTACCCTTGTTGCCCCAAATATATCATTCCTTTTATTACAGATCTACCAAAGAAACAATTATGACTTACAAGAAAAAAGTAACAAAAATATAAGTTTATTCACAAATAAAATGGCTTATGACAAATATACCAAGTTAAATGAAATGTATACACTCAATCCACATGAAAATTGGTATCAGTTTACTGATGTACTGGAAATATAAAGAATGAATGGAAGAAAAAAAAAAAAAGGAAAAAAAAAACAATAATAGGCTGTAACCACAGAAACAGTCTACGCTTTTGAGAGAGAATAATTTTCTTGACTTCTGTTCTATTATTTAAATACATCTTATAATTTGAATATTCAGAACATTATTTAGAATGATTTTACTTTGACAACTGATTACTTTTTGGTATGTGTGTACCATGCTATAGCTACAGTATACCTGATTTAACAACAAAATTATCAAAAAAGACCCCTAACGTTTTGCCTGTGAGCCCATTAAAAAGAGTCTAACGTCAGATGTGAGTCAAAGCCTATGTGACATAAGAATCTGTTAGTGGTAAACTACATTGTTCCTTTAATTTTCCTGACCGTTCGGCGTTATCATATGTGGTGAAAAATCATCCATCCACTATAAAGTACAAGCTTGCAGTTTCTCCCATACAAGTACTTTTTCCCTCCCAGAAAATCCATTCTATGGAACTGTTTGTCAACAGATTTAACCACTTCAGTAGCATTAAGATGGTCTGAATGTATGTGAATGGGTAACCAGCCGTGACTTACTGAAAAAAAAATTTTGTCTAAGAAGTGGATAAACAAGATGAATAAATCCATCTTATGGGAGAGGATACTGAATGGCACTAACACAGCCTCATGCTTGTACAGTAATTTATATTAAAGTAAGTGGTAAACATGGAATAATTGTATATGGCTCTTAAGAAACTAAGTTGGCACAAGTTTATGGAAAATGCAGAGAAACCCAACATCAAGGGATAGTTTTGGTACAAGCTTGCAGTTTCTCCAATACAACTGATTTTCCGTGGCACAATTTTTTCATCCCACTTCAGTGGCATTAAGATGGTCTTAATGTGTGTGTGTTTGCATGCAAGGGTAGCCAATAGAAACAGCTTCATCCAATTCCAATTGATGCAAATGTTTCATTTATTCCTTTCCATAAATACAAATTATAACAATTGATTCACTTATGTATATTTATTTTCAGGGGTGTAGAAGGTACAAAATTTTGCTTAAAGGTTCAGAAACTTTTGCTTAAAGGTCCAGATTTTAAGGCAATAAGCTTTTTATTTTGCTGCTCAGAAAAATTTAGCTTCCAAACAGTTTTAAAGACCACTACTTTGACACAATTTTAGATTTCTTTGTTTACACCATCAGCAATTGACCTCCCCTCCCCCTCCCCACAATTGTAAAGGCTAGCTACCCTCCTGGTTATATATCTATATTTATTTGTATTCATATATTGACACGAAAATTTGATTTGTTTTTTTCCATGTGGGTCTGAGTATATACCTAAACGTATCACCAATATAATATGCCCCCACTGGGCTGCAAGGAAGGGGCATGTAAAATCAATAAATGATAATAACTTTAGTATAACTAATCCTCGTCTTTGACGATAGTCAAGAGTAACATTAGAAACTTCTACATTGTACCCCGCATACTTAAATCATACTGTCTCTATTCGGAAACTCAACAAATCATCACCACAAGCCGTTTTAATATAATAACTTTTCCTATTGTGTGTCACAGATGGCTTTCCCTGTACAGGTCATGGCCCATCTTTGCTTACATAGAAGAGCTGGACTTAAAAAACAAAATTATTTATTTATTAACAAGATTAACACTTAAACAACCCTGCAAAAATAAACAAGTCACAAGTTTTTAATTTAAAGACTTCGTTGTGAATCTCTCCAGATTTACTGGCGGACAAAAGAAAATGATTCACATTGCATCTAAATGAAGATCTAATTTTACACATTGAGTCAATGTTGTTTTGCCCGCACTTCCAGTTATACCATAGGCAGGATCTTTTGTATCAACAAATAATCACAAAATATGGGCATTTTCCCCAACGATCGATTTTTCAATGCTAATCTTTTGTATGATAATTTTTTGTATCTTAAATCTCTCAAGATTTATGGCAGATAAAGGAAGCCAAGTTAAATGGTTTTGCCAATGTTGTACCCCATATCGTAGATCTTCATTTCAGTTATGATTTTTGTATCTTAAGTCCTTATGGTTTTGCCCCGCACTTTCAGTTAGCAAGTCCTGCTTATGCAACACATACTTAAATTAGGACTAATAATATTTGTTACAGTATTCAGAAATTATGTATCAACAAATCATCACAAAATATGACACATTTTAAGTACAGCACAGATACAGTAACAGCTCATTGCTGGTGTGTGTAGCAGATGGCTTTCAATGTACAGGTTAAGGTCTGTCTTTGCTTACACTATGAAGAGCTTGACTCATAAAACAAATTTATTCATTAACAAGATTAACACTTGAACAACCCTGCAAAAATAAACATATCACAAGTTTTTAATTTGAAGACTTTCCATTTAGAATCTCTCAAGATTTATGGCAGATAAAGGAAGCGATTGTGAATAACAACTAAATGAGTAAATCACACTGAGTCAATGTTGTACCCCATATCATAGGCATGGGCATTAGGGCATTTTCCCATATCTTTTGTATGATGTTTTTTTGTATATTCAGGTGATCTAAGTTATGATTTTGCCCCGCACTTCCAGTTAGCAAGTCCCATTTATGCGACACATACTTAAATTAGGACTAATAATATTTGTTACAGTATTCAGATATTTTGTATCAACAAATCATCACCACAAAATACGACACATTTTAAGTACAGCACAGATACAGTTATAAGAGCTCATTCCTAGTGTGTGTAACAGATGGCTTTCCCTGTGCAGGTCAAGGCCTGTCTTTGCTTACACTATGAAGAGCTGGACTTAAAACAAAATCATTCATTAACAAGAGTAACACTTCAACAACCATGCAAAAAATAAATAAGTCCAAAGTTTTTAATTTGAAATTTTCTTTAAGAATCTCTACAGTTGGCAGACAAAGGAAGCAATTGTGTGTACCATCTAAATGAGTCATCACAGATGCTGGCTTTGTAAATAGTGAGACATGGTTCAGCCAAGAGTCAGATATAATTAAATGATATATGTATATGGGTGATTATTCTTATTAGGGGGCCAATGGGCAATTTGACCAATATCCAACTTCAAAGTCTTTCTCCCTTTATGCTATTTGACTACACAAATTATATACATATAATACTGCAGTCTATGTATTGGAGCATTGATTGAATATTATTGATGAAAAAAATATATGACCATTTCATTAATACAACTCAACTATTTGTTGTGTCCCCTCATTTTTTGCTAGAATCATATGACATTGAAGTGATCTTGTTAACAATTGTCATATTTTTACTTCTTTCAAGTTCTATCTTACTCATTTTTATGCCGAAATAAACAAGAAAGATTAAACACACGGGATGTCTTGCCTTATTCTTTGTCATGTTGTCTCTGTTTATGTGGACATCCAATTGAAATTTAACGTCACTACGTAAATTTTCGTGTCCCCCTGTTTACGCATGTAAATGCAATTTTAAAGCTAAAGATTTAATAAAAATAGAGAGGTACATAGCTAAATTTGATGTCCCTTGTATTGATACGTGTCAAAATCAAACTTCTATATTATTTTCTTATTTGGTAGTGGTCAGGTTTAGACAAAATAAAGAAAAGCCGAAGATTTTGTGAAAATCGTGTCCCGCAAAATATTTACTTTTCGGCAATCGAAAGTCGAATTAAACCATATCGAGAGCACAATCACACGTGAACGATCAGGTGATCAAAGTACCCGCAAATAACGCTATAAACAGACGACAGTAGCTCGAGTCGGCCATATTGTTTGTTATAAATTTTTTCCGATTTAAGACTTGGTGTCCCGACTTTACGTGTGGAAGTTGTTACATTAAAATTAAAGGAAATTGATGATAAGTAGAACTATTTTACGTGCTAATTTGTGTAAAAATGATGGATATGGTCTCCGTAATGTACTGCAAAAGTACGAATCTAGAGTGTCCCTTAAGTTTACAAATACACTAAGGAAAAGCAAACAAAACGTTTTGTGTACGTAAAAGGGGACACCAAATTTTTGGAAACCCCTTTTACGTTTGAAAGGTTTGTTTGCCAAATTGCCTTTTGTTCTTTTGAAAAGTATGTTAATTTCATTTATTGATTTTGAAATGAATATTTTGATCATTTCTGTCTTTATTTCGTAACATTGTTATGATTAATGTGGGCTTAAGCTTTTAACGTAAATGAATCAGTGGGAAGCCAAACATCGTGTCCCTTTTTACGTTTCGTAGTTAAATATTTGTTTAAGTAATCTGACATTAGGGCTCACCTGTTTCTAGTTCAGAGTTAATACATGGTACCCTTTTACCCCAGTAACTACCCAACAGAACAAATAAATGGTCAAAAAACTACTTACGACTAACCAGAAATTGCCTTATACTAGTTCCGCGAAAAATTGAAATATTCTTATTTGTACTAGCCTACAACTACACAACTAACTATTAAGTGGTAGGTCTATAAAGACTGAAAGTATAATGATGTTTTCTAAATGAATAGACCTAAAGTACATCAAAATAAATGATGAATTTCTCTGAAAATGAAAACATGTTGTAAGTTTACAATGGTTTGCCCCACTCCATGAATCAACCATCTCAAACCCAAGGATGACCCAGTGATATGTTAGGTTTGGTGTCCCCTTTACACATGAAATCTGGTCCAACAGGTATTGATGACAACTATCCCTGTGCTTTTGTGTGCCATTTATAGAAAATAATTTTACTCATTTTGCGAAATTGATATATTGTGCTAAGGGAAACACATAAGTTTGGGAAGATTCAAACATTTTGAATTTTTAGAGTTGATGTCATGGATTGGCCCCCTAATCAAAATAATCACCCATATATATAAGTTTCAGTAAAAGTATGAATCAGCTTTTATGAAACTTCTAGTGAACCCTCAGCACAACATCACACAAGACAAGACTGATAAGAATATCTAAGAGTAATCAGATTTTATGTGTGGGTGTAGCAGGTGCCCTGTGAATTGAAGAGGTGGACCCCCTCCCCCCATAAATAATAAAATTTCAAAGACAATCATTCCTCCTGTCACTTCCGCCCCCTCCACATTTCTTGCATGTGCCTCTGGTGACCCCATCCACCCCAAACTGCTGATCAATTTAATAGCAGTTTCTTTCATAATTTTTGCAATAGATTTTAAATGCTTGATGGCCTCTTAAGATTTGCCCAAATTTGGTTCAACTAAATCACATTTCTTGATGATATTTTAACATTAAAATTAAAAAAATGTGAATTAAATCATGACTTTTGATGTCACATCATCCAAAATGTGGAAAGGAGGTCCATGTGACCTAAACAATGTTGTATCTGAAAAAAGTTAGCGTTGGAAGGTTTCATTCCCATTTCCCCTCCTGTGGTGACACTATTTCCCCTTGGCTAGCTGCCATTATCTGACTAAAGCCCGGAGGGGGGAGGGGGAGGGGGGCACATCATACTAAAAAGGATAGGGGTGTGCAGCCCACCAACAGAAAAACATACCCGGAGTATGACAGATTTTTTGGTAACTGCAGTATGAAATTATACAATTTTGATACCCGCAGTAAGTATGAAAGAAGTCAATTTTGATACCTGCAGTATGAGTATTCAACGAAAATATTGTAAAAATTGACCAGCAGTACAAAATTAACGCAGTAAAACCTTGTTTTTTGGGACCTGCACTATGAAAATGGTGCAAAAAAGGCACCTGCTCCAGCGGCACATGCCACAGATACCTCACATATAGAAGTGCCCCCCCTCCCCCCAGGGACCAAATCACTCACACACACAATCCTGCATCCATAGATATGTACAGCCATGAAAAGGAGAACTTAATTTACCGAAAAGTGAGGGCGCTCGTTTTTTTGCAAATTTCACAGATATATTATCCACCACAGATCGATAAAATTCATGCCTCCATGGCTCACAGATGACATGAGGTTCAAAGGTTCACTTGAATATTCAACAATCAGAAAATTGCTATACTGTTGCGAGCTAGATAAGCATTCAATTTTTAGGGGGACCCCTAAAAATACACCCTGACTTTTCAGTGTAGTGCTCCTTTAAATAAGACAACACATATTTTCATTGTAACAAATGGACTTGGAAGTTCAATAGCAAAGTCATGAATTTCTGCTACGCCTTCACGGAGGAGACAATATGTAGTGAAGGACTCAGCTGTTCAAGTGTGCTTTAGGTGTCTTTTGAAAGCTCGTGCTCCATCAAAATTAAAATGATTTCATAAGTCTGCCCTGACTGAAAAAAACATGCCACTAATATTAAATGAGCAGAACACTATGCATTAGCAGCCAGACTATAATCACAATTGTATTCTAGATACTAGCTGTTTTCTTGACGTCAATGGAGTGTGATAAGGAAGTACTTTAGTAAAAAAAAAATCACACTTCAAGTTTTTGTATTAAGGAATATTCCTATGTTTTTTCGTAACCTCTCATAAGTGAATTTTTTTTAAAAACAATTCAGGAGATATTCAAATTTTAAGGTTCACAAAAAATGCCAATAAACGAATAGGAAACGGCTCAGTATGACATCACAGCAACACATTCTCCCACAAAGTTGATGTATTTCATTAAAATCTATCATCCTTTCTTATTAGTAAAACCTGCTAGAAAATAAATTGATTTAAGTTAGGTATTTATATACACTGCCAAATATACCCTACTTCAATAACTTTTGGAAAATTGTTTCTAATCATACAGAAACAACCAATTAACATTCAAAGAAATACATAAACATTTGCAATTGAATTGCCTCTATAACATCATCAAACACGAATTCATCACACTGAACAAATGCCTTAAAATGCTATTGCGAAATCTTTAGAAATCCTTATCTCCTGAACGGAATATGATATCAACCTGACTTTTGCACCAAACTGGCTCTAAATTATGCTCTTTCAATAAAATTTTATAAAAAAACATAGGAATATTCCTCAAGAGTTGTTGTGATATTTATTGTGTATGGGTAACGTAAGAACTAAGCACAGTGGCCACAAAGGGGTTGGAAAGTGTCAGCGGCGCGGGGTGCAAATATATGGACAATCTTAATGTTTGAACAAAAATGCAAATACTGAAGCAGAACATTTCCAGATGCAAATGCTGGTACTGTAAATCATCTTGGAAATTGTGGCAGAATGTGATTTTAAAATAGTTCCTTCACTATTCTTGAATTCCTCTTACCTCTACAATGATAATAATAATTAAATACTTTGATATAGGGCATGATATGTGAAGTCTCAATGCACTGTACAAATTCAATTATCTATGATACAAATTGAACATATGTTACCACTAACCCAATCCTTTGAATACTCATTTTGTTCAAATGGTTGAAATATCAATACACAAATAAGAAAAAATCTTAGATTTCTTCAAAGGACAACAAAGTTACTAGGATGTAAAGATCTCCATGTAACAAACAATACCATAAGCGCGAAGAAAATAATTTTACATCAACATGGGACAAAATGCAAAGAGGAAATCAGTAACTGTTCTTTGTCAACGATAAATCAGACGTTAATCAGAAACAGATGTTTTAGCTTATACTCAGATGGGTGAAAACAGAAAACTGATAGAAGAAAGTAACACTAAAATTTCAGGATCTAAAAAGTGTGACATTCTATACAGATTGATTATTCTTTATTTGGCAATTTTATTTTCCAACTGATTGAATTGTTCTATACTTGAAACACTTGAAATGGCAAACATAGGGGTCCTTTAGTAGTAGGCTCCACATGAAAAAACACAAATTTTGTTGCTATTTTATTCTTATTTTACCAGAGGAAGAAGTCCCACATGGTTCTGATGCTAACTTTGGATTAGAAGCAATTTTGTTTTATCGTTTGTTTGTTTGTTTGTTTGATGAGGTCTTAACGGCACCACGACAACGAAGGTCAAATTGTGCCTGAGAGGTCAGATAATTTTAGAGGTAGTAAGAAAAGAGACCAGGGGGAGAATGAGAGAAATTCAAGAACAAAAGCCAGAAAGCTGTGATCGAGAGAGGAGGTGCATGGGTAAAACAAAAACAAAGTAGAGAGGGGGTGGAAGAGGAGAATTAAATATGGTTGTAGAGGGATGCATGCTGAAGGAAGGAGACTATTTTATCTGGAGGATTATTTTGGAAAACTCAGGATTTGATGTGATTTGATCAGGATTGTGGGCTGGATAACATGGGTTTGTTATCAATTTGGAAGTTCCATAAGGTTTGCCAGCGGTTGTTTTATCGTATATCTTTTAATATTGTGTTCTTAAACATTTAGTTTATTTATCATACTGAAACATGTAATTTGTGTATATTTTGTTTCTTGTTTAAGTGTTAAGGTTTTTGCCTTAAACCACAATTACAAAAAAACAATAAAAACACTTCCCTCCTTAAATGCAAAATTTGAGGCTATATTCTGAAAGCTCTAACCATGGTCTAATCTTTTATATTTTTGTCATTGAAAAATTACTTAAGTATGCATAAGAAATAATTATGATTAATATAAACATAATTGTACCAAAGGTTTTCAGTACCATCACGTGCATAAAAATTTGTTTGATTCTTCTTGATATTCTCAAGAAAAATATGCCCTCGCTTTTCGGCCGCCAGCTCATTTAACGATTTGTGCAAGAGTTTGGAATACTTAAACTCATAAAGTTTTTTTTTCATTCACACAATAGCTTCAAATTTATTTGTACCAATGTATGCATTAAT